>PISW01001081.1:0-100509 GCA_004023785.1 Mungos mungo
CCCTGTTCATGGATCAGAAGAATAAACATTGTGAAAATGTCATTACTACCCAAAGCAATCTACACATTCAATGCAATCCCCATCAAAATTGCACCAACATTCTTCTCAAAGCTAGAACAAACTATCCTCAAATTCGTATGGAACCACAAAAGACCCCGAATAGCCAAAGTTATATTGAAGAAGAAAACCAAAACGGGAGACATCACAATCCCAGACTTTCACCTCTACTACAAAGCTGTCATCCTCAAGACAGTATGGTATTGGCACAAAAACAGACACATAGACCAATGGAATAGAATAGAGAACCCAGAACTGGGCCCACAAATGTATGGCCAATTAATTTTTGACAAAGTAGGAAAGAGTATACGGTGGAAAAAAGACTGCCTCTTTAGCAGGTGGTGCTGGGCGAACTGAACAGCAACATGTAGAAGATTGAAACTAGACCACTTTCTTACACCATACACAAAAATTAACTCAAAATGGCTGAAGGACCTGAATGTGAGAAAGGAAACCATCAAAACCCTCAAGGAGAAAGTAGGCAAAAACCTCCTACACCTCCACTGCAGCAATTTCCTACTCGACACATCCTCAAAGGCAAGGGAAATGAAAGCAACACTGAACTCTTGGGACTTCATCAAGATAAAAAGCTTCTGCACTGCAAAGGAAACAATCAAGAAAACTAATAGGCAACCAACAGAATGGGAAATGATAGTTGCAAATGACATATCAGATAAAGGGCTAGTATCTAAAATATACAAGGAACTCACCAAACTTCACACCCATAAAACAAATAACCCAGTGAAGAAATGGGCAGAAGACATGAACAGACACTTCTCCAAAGAGGACATCCAGATGGCCTACAGGCACATGAAACGATGCTCAACATGATAAGTATATTTTTAATATTTTGAGGCACTGCCAAACTGTTTTCCAAAGTGGCTGCACCAGGTTATATTCCCACCAGTAATGAATGAGAATTCCAATTTCTTCACATCTTCACCAACATGTAGTATTGTCTTTTTTTATTATAGCCACCTGGTAGGTATGAAGTGCTGCCTCATTGTGGTTTTGATTTGCATTTCCCTAATGACTAAGGATGCTGGCCACCTCCATGTGCTTGTTGGCCACTGGTACACCGTTTTGAAAAAATAACTATTCAAAGCCTTGGTCCATATTTTTAGTTGAAGTTCTTTTTACTATAGAGCTATAAGAGGTATTTATATATCTCAGATACTAGTCTCTTATTAGATACGTTATTTGCAAATATGCAAATATTTTTTTCCTGTTCTATAGTTGCCTTTTGACTTTCTTAATGGCATCCTTTGAATCACAAATTATCTTTTTAATTGTTTAATTGATTTATCTATTTTGTTGTTGTTGCTTGTACTTTTGGTGTCATATCTAAGAAGGCATGGCTTAACCCTAGGTCACCAAGATTTATTCTCATAAGTCTGTATTTAAGAGTTGTGTAATTGTAGGTGTTACAGTTAGGCCTATGATACAATTTTAGTCAATGTTTGTATACAGTGTGAAGTAAAGATCAACTTATTGTTTTCTATATGGATATCCAGTTATTCCAGCAACCTTTGTTGAAAAGACCTCTTTGACTGTTGAATTTTATTTCACCATAGTGTGAGGGTTTGTTTCTGGACACTCGATTCTATCCCATCATTTATATACCCTTATACTAGTACTACACTGTCCTAATCACTATAGCCTTGAACTAATGAAATTAAGAAGTGTAAATCCCCCTAAATTTGTTCTTTTCCAAAATTCTTTGGATTATGCATCTTCAGCAAAGCCATGTAAATTTTAGGACAAGCTTATCAATTTCTGGGGGAAAAAAAGCCAACTGGGATTCAGATGGGGATTGTACTGATCTGTAGATCAATTTGGGGAGTACTGACATATTAACAATATTAAGTATTCTAATCCATTAACATGGGATGTCTTTCCACTTATTTAGATCTTTTTAATTTCTTTCACAATGTTTTAAATTTTTCAATGTGTTAGTCTTATACTTCTATTAAAATATTCCTATGTATCTTATTCTTTCTAATGCAATTATAAATGAATGTTTTCTTAATTTCATTTTTAAAATATCCATTACAAGTGTACAGATATACAATTGATTTTTCTTGATTATGGACCTTGTATTCTGAGTCAATATTCAATTGATTATTGATCTTGTATTCTGTAACCTTGCTGAAGCTGTTTATTACTTATCATGGATTCCATAGGATTTTCTATATACAAGATTTTCTATCTTGTAAATTTTTTCAAAAAACATATGACTTTTTGATATATATGTTAGAATAAGTAATACATACAAACAGATTATTTAAGAGAATTTAACAAAAGTTTTAGAAAGATGTAGCTAGAGTTAAAGGAAAGAACAAGGGATGGTGATGTACCCACATACTTAGGAAGCCACTGCCAAACCTTATTTACCTGGCATTTCTATACTATTTTCTGTATCTCTAATTATCCCTTGCCAGTACAAATATTTAAAATTATTTTTCCCAAAGACTAGTCTGATAATAATGTTAAGGGTAAATATTTATAGTTACTACTATGCACCAGGCACTCTTCCATGCACTTCACATATATTAATTCATTTAATCTTCATGATGAATTTATGACCAAAAAAGCCTTTTCTGCTATACAGTGGTATATGTGTTCTTATAAAACTTCAAACTCTATAAAATCATATACAAAAAAAATTAAAGAGCTTATGAGGAAAATTACATTGAATTGTACTACTGAAAAGTTATGCATCTTTGTAAGCAGAGCAACAACTGAAATAAAAACAATCCTAATAAAAATCCTAAAAGAGTGCCCCCTTTGGCAGCACATACACTAAAATTGAAACAATAAAGAAAAATTAACATCCCTATGCAGGATGACACAGAAAAAAATGCAAAAGAAAAAATAATTCCTAGAAAAATGTCTCTTGGCCAGCCTTTGCGCTCAGCCTCAGTCATAGAATTCACAACCCTTAAACTGGGGGTTTGTTCTTCCTTCAAATCTTTGAGCGCAGTAATTTCTAGAGATCAGTTTTATTACAATTTAAAAATCTGAACCAGAGAAGGCCTCATCTAACAATACACATTTTTTTTAAAACACTGGGTGAGTGTTTTCGCAGATACCGAATCTTTATTCATAATTTTGCCAGTAACTTAACGTGGTGTAGAATGCAGAGGTTCTGGAAGCCACTCTACTACTTCCCACTAAAAGAAAGCACTTTGGCTATGTTCCAGATTTTTCCTTAAAAGCCATATACTGGTAAGGCTTTCCCTTGAGAGCAAGCTGCCCCTCATAGGTTCTTCTGTCTTCAGTCTATATGCTTAGTTTTTTTGTCCACTTCTCCCATTTCCATTACTTCACTGTATCACATTTCGTAGCACTGGCAATTATTTGTGCTAGATACTTAGAAACATCTCCAGTTATATACAACATTGACTCCTTTAATTCAGCTGCAAATGTGATTTCATATTCTTGCCAAATCCTTTAGAATTTTAAGATCTTCCTTGATTGTTAAAACATTTCAGAATTTGCTCACTAACTTCATGATCATCAACCCACTAAGCCTTTACTGACATTTTTATAATTGACTCTCTGTATATAATCAATACAAAAATAGGCCAGTAGCCAGAAAAATACTTCTAAACTTTTCTTCTTGGTGTTATCTGAAAAAAGAATAAAATACTTACTAAAATAGAATGTTATACAAGTTTTTTTCTTCTGCATTCTACTGAGAAGTGTTATAGTTGTGTTCTGCTCTCCCTCAAAGTTTTATGAACTTTCTTTTGATATTCTTATGATATCCTTGTAAACTTTCCTCTCTGATATTTTTAAATTCTTCTGTAATGGGCTTAAGTGTGAAGGTCCCCCACCTTATCTCTTTTGTTTGGCATCCTTTGTGTCTTTCGATCTAGTTTTTTTTTTAATCTTTCTTTAACTCCGGGCAATTCTTGGTCATTAATTCTTCAACTATTTAATTCCTTCCCCTCATTTTTCCCATCTCCTCTGAGACCACAGTCACACAGTAATTATTCTGTTATTTCAATGTGCTATATAGCTTTTCTCTTCTTTTTAGATTGTCCATCTTTTTTGTGCTTCCTGCTACTTTCTGAGAGTGCTTTGAGCTGAACTTTCAGTTCAGATTACAAATCTTCATTAGCTCACCATCAGCCATATCAATTCTGCTGCTTGATCTAATTACCAAGTACTTTATTTCATTTAACTTAAAAATACATATTTCAGAAACCAAAAGGAAATCAGATTTTTCCTCACCCCAAGGCTGTCGACTAGGGCAGGCATGTGAGCTAGAATCAGCCAACAAGAGGCTCATAGACAGGACTTTGGACCTTGTAGCTGTGACTCACAGGGACGCACTCACAAAGGAGGGGCAGTGTCACAGACACAATGCTGACAGTTCAAATATGAAAGCAAGGTGCCAGCATCAGTCCCTGTGGAGTGACTTGGTTGTGTTCTCAGCTCTTTATATTCTCTTGGTTCCCATTCTGATCTTGACTTTCCAGCCTTCCCAAGAATTCTGTGAGATAGCCATTTTCTTCCAATAAATGTATTTAAGTTATTTGAAGCTGGACATGAGGTGAGATATGGAAAAGTACTGGATAGCTGTACATAGCTCTACATAGCTCAGATTTCTCCCTCCACATAGCTCAGATTCTACAGACACTGCCAGAAGTTATGGTCAAAACAGAAAAGTTGAAAACATATTACTTAAAGTTATAAAATCAATGACAAATAAATAAAACGAACCAAATTTAGGAGAGGGGAATGATTTGGGGTTGAGATAATCCCAAAACTTTGATGAATAGGATTCAAAAGTTAGAGTTCAAAGTTTATAAGCCAAGTAAGAGAAGCAAAATCATAGAGTTGAGAAAACAATCACTAGAAGAACTATGGCAAAAGGCAAAATATGACCATATCCAGGCAATGGGACTAATAACGAGGAGCTAAATGACAACTTGTTATTGTTTGAACCTTTTAGACTTTCCCTAGGCTGCATCATAACAGATCCTCCTACATAATAGAAAGGAAGGCTAGTAATATTCACACGCGCATGCGCACACACACAAGGGCACAGGTGTACATATACGTGGGTCCAGCTGCAGCTCTGAGAATGCAAATTATGAAAGATACAATTACATAGGAATCGATTCAAGAGCACAGATTTGCCTCCTGATTTGTGTTCTTGGATAAAATACAAAGCAGCCTCACAACCATCATGAGCTAAATCATGTTTAGAAAAGGAAGAAAATCCAATTCCAAAAAGTAGGTAAATACAAGTGTTTTATTCCTAGGAAAAGAAGTTGTAGAAACTTCAGTCATGACTGGGGATCTTGGCTCCCAGGCAACCCACCAATACCAAACTGGAAAGGTTATTTCACCTTTTGAAAAATACTCATAAACTTGAGCATTCTACAGGCTAATCCTAGCATGAAGTCTTACGAGTATGAACAACAGGAACTTAAGGTTTACTGGAAAAAGCACAAGACCTGTGATCCAAACTCTAGGACTATTTTACTTGCATAGTTTACCAGCTGATAATCTTGAGCAAATCACCATTCCAGCCTGAGTTTTGTGATCTATAAAATGAGGCTATAAATGCTAACTATATGGAGTTGTTACTAAAATCAAATGAGATAATGGACTACATATGAGAATGTCTGACAAATGTAAAGCCCAACACAAATGGTAGATACTATTATTGTTACGCAACAGTTGGTCATAAAAGACATCTGTATAGATATAGGCATGGTGTGATGGAAAGTCCATCCTACTACTAAAATATAACCAAGGAGAAGCATCTCCCTACTTGAAATGGATGGATATTATCATTCCCAGAAGATAAAAGGCAGTGCTTGACCTCACATGACTCACCGTGACATCAGAGAAGCAAGTTCTTCTGAATGATGACTAATATCCACATGTGTCTAGCATGTACTTCAGGTCACAGCTTTAGGTTAGGAAAAGACACATGTTTGGGAAAACAGATTAATGAAAGTGGATTAATTAGCATGGTTCATGAGAAGTGAAAAAAGATTTATCAAGTATAGTCCTTTGAATTCCAGATCCCCTGGAACTAAATCAAAATAAATGTGTTCAAAGAAGGCTAAAAAGAAGACTGAGAAAGTTCATAGAAAGAGGGATGGGATTCAGAGAAGCCAAAGGCTTATTTAGGAAGGTAGCATGATATCAGGGGAAAAGCCCAGAACCCAGAGTCAGGAAACTGAGCTCTGGTCCCAGCACTGTGATGGGCTCTCAGTTCCTCTATAACATAAAAGAGGAATTCTAAGGGGTGCCTGGGTGGCTCAATAGGATCAGTGTTTGACTCTTGGTTTTGGCTCAGGTCATGATCTCACAGTTCGTGAGTCCAAGCCCTGTGTTGGTTTCCACGCTGACAGCACAGAGCCTGCTTGGGATTCTCTCTCTCCCCCCTCTCTCTCTGCCCCCTATCCTACTCATGTGCATGCACACTCTCTCTGACTCTCTCTCTCTTTCTCTCAAAATAAATAAACATTAAAAAAAGAGAAATTATAAGACTAGTTAATGTAATTAATTGATCATTTAGAAAATACTACCTTATTATAAGCAAGGTGGTATTCTGGGCATTAGAAACCTAGGAGAAAACAAAAATAGACACAGTTCCTGCTGCCATGGATTTGACATTCTAGAGGATCTCCATTCAACTCAAAGACTTAGTATGCTAACACTCTGGTTTCAGCCTGCAGAGAGACCAGAGCACACAGCCAGGATGGCTAGTTGATCAAGGAAGATGAGGCTTCACACATTCAGGGAGAAGTGTCCTTTTTTCTGAGCAGAAGCAAGTGCCCGTCACTCCCATCTTGCTGCAGTCTAGGTCCTGGGCTTCGGAGCTTAATATAGAACATGGCAACCAACTAACTTTTACCCTAAAAGGCAAGTCTAGGTCTCAAAGAAACTTCTAAAAATATAAAGATATTTTGTTTTGTTTTTCAGTTAAATTACTAGACCTACTACAGTAGAGGAATGGGAAAATTATTTGATACTTCTTTTTTTAAAAAACTTAGCCTAAAATGACTAACATTAATGGATAAGTGAAATTTAATAAAAATGAACGTTCTCTATTAATTGCTCTTAATCTCTGTTCCCTATAATAGGAAAAACACAAGTTATATATGTAATTTAAAAACAAATTAATTATTTGGAATATGTAAACAGAATACCTATTTTACCAAACATAAAGTCCCAGTCTTGATTTCTATAACAATAAAATAATTAAATTTACAGTGCAAAAAGAGAAACAGTATTGGTTTTTATTCTGTATTTCCTGTAGCTCATCTGTTAATTTTGTGTCAGAGAAGTAAAAATTTTAAAGACACAAATGTCAGCTCCCTTATAGAGAGCTACCAAAAACTGTCTCAAAAGAGTATTTGGAGCACATTTCTCTCTAGATCAAGAGCGTCAGCATCTCCAAGCACACACTATTTTCCACAGGATTCTCTGACAAGTCTGCTTCATCCTCGGATTCCCCATGATCAACATGACAGAATGAAGGGAAGGATAGGCAGCCATGAGTGTCTTGGAGATGAAGACCATGAGGAGATTAGCAGAATACTTGGAGGTGATGGAAAAGGGGCTGACCAGGATGTAAACCACGTGAAGGACAAGGAAGCAGGTCAAGGACTTCAGGACAGTGACGTGAGCCTGGGCCCGAGCATCTCTCCTACCAGCTGTATACACTTTCATCTTCTTGTGGTGTCTACACAAAGATACGATGAGCATCCCAGAAGAAACAAGAAACACTATGAACGGCAACCCACTTCCTGCATTGAGCTTTAATATATACAGGTAGTGCCTGTTTGAAAGGGTGTACAGAACGCTGTTGTTGCTTTGGGGAGGATTGTAGGTCTTTAAGCTAATGTGGACCACAAGTAACAAACTGATCATGAGGTATCCCAGAAGGCACCAGAGACTCAGGCGATAGGCCCTCTGCTTCAGCCACAAACAGACAGGGTGTTCAAGGGTCGTGATCTTCCTGCAGTAAAGGACACTGAGGAAAGTGGCAAACCACAAGCTGGCCTGGCTTACCAGGATCCAGAAGACACCGAGGTAATGAAGCCAACGGCTGCTCTGGAAAACTGGAAACAGGCTTAAGTCCATCATAATCAGCCACTGCAGGAGAAATCGGCAAATGGCCAGGCCCAGGACAATGAGGTTGTATAAGGACCTGTTGAATTTTCTGACCCATTCTCTAAAACTCAAAACCACAAGGACTCCATTTCCGACCAGGCCAATGAGAAATTCGGCCACTGCCACCACCATCAGCAGTGCTAGGGCAGCAGACAGCATGGCTGGGCTCAGGAGTCTCTCGCTTCTTTCACAGAAGACGTCCTGCTTCAGCAGATGAATGTGTGTGGCTCCTGGCTGAGCTGCAGATCCCCAGAGGGTGATACCACACTCAAGGTAAGTTTTCACACAACAAAATCTGGATTTGGCCTTGCCCTTCTGGAACCTGTCCTCTAGTACTGAACAGCTGTGACCAAGCACAGAGAATTTAGAAGTTATGATCCCCTCTGTATTTGCATCCACATGAATGCACTATGAACCTACACTCAGAAATTTGAAACAGTACCACAGACACCAACTCCACCTTCTCCAGGGTCATAGGCTGGCATCTAGACACCACACGTAATACAACAAGAAGACCAAATCCAAACATTCTCAGGTTGTTTAAGGGGGTGAGGGTTGTTTTTTTTTTTTTAAGAGAGAGAGAGAGAGAGCACAAGTAGGGGAGAGGGACAGAGGGACAGAAAGAAAGAATCTTAAGCAGACTCCATACTTAGCATGGAGCCTGATGTGGGGCTCAACCCCACACCCAGGGATCATGACCTGAGCTGAAATCCAAAGTCACTCAACTGACTACGCTACACAGGCTCCCCTATTCTCAGGTTTTATACAGTGCCAAATGTGAGTTCGAATTATAAAAAAACAAATTTTATTTTTTTAAAAAGTACTTTGAACATATAAGCATGAGAGCTGAATAAAGTTGAATTTAAAATATATTTTCTTACCAAAATACTAATAATAAAGTAGAATATATTTCATCATCAAAGAGGAAAGTAGGGGAAGTTTTAGGGAAGAAAACAATCAGAGAACAAAAACACAGTATATTTAGGTGCCTAATAATAATAATAGTAGGAGTAGGAGTAGTAGTAAAGCAAGTTAAGGAAAGGAACCACTACTGCTAATCAAGGTCTTTGAGGTCATCTGTCCTTTATGATCAATTATCCACACACACATGACTCAGCATATATCTCATACCAAAGTCTTACAGAAAGGAAATGAGCTCAAATAAGCAAAAAAAGACTAGCACAGTTAATCAAGAAATATAGGAAAAGTTCTTTATTTATTGTCCAGATTCCAACTTCCCTGTGACCAGCCTAACACAGATGTTTGTGGAAGGCTGAATTATAAGACAGCCTCTGACATCACCCACCCGTTGGTGGACATGCCCCGAGTAATCCTTGAGCAGTGGCGTGACTATGATTAAGACAGGTTGTCACTTCTGAGGTTAGGTTACATTATATGGCAAAGATGAAGGACTTTTGCAAATGTAATTAAATCAGTTGCATTTGAGCTACTCAAAAATTACTGAGTGGATCTAACTTACTCAGTTAAAGTTTTGGAAGAGAAACTGGGCCCTCCTGCTGGCCTCAAAGAATCCAGCTACCAGACTGTGAGAAAGACATATGGCAAGAAACGGTGGGGTGTGGTAATTAGCCCCCAGAAGACAGTCAGTAGGAAATCAGCAAGGAGCTGAATTCTGCAAACAACAGTGAGCATGGAAAAGCACGCTGAGCCCCCCCAAAACCAGCCTAGTCGACATCTTGATTGCAGCTTTTAAGACTCTTGAGCAGAGGGCCCATTTAGGCTGTCCCTGGACTCTATCCACAGAAACTGTGACTAAATGTGTATGTTGTTTTAAACTGCTAAGTATGTGTTGCTACATGGCAAATAGAAAACCAATACAGAGTCAAACTAGGTCAGAAAACTATGAGGAAATGCAGAGAAAGAGTAATTGAATTAGAAAGGAGGAAGGCCAGGCTAGCTTCTTAGGAAAGCAGCATGGGTGTACAAGAAAGAGCAAAGTGATCTCGAAAGACTACAAGAAAACAAAAACCCAACTGCAGACCCTCTGCTTCAGCCATGAGCAGACAGTGTTCAAAGGCCAGGATTTTCCTGCAGTAGAAGATACTGACAGCCACCACGCCCAGGACAGTGGGTTTGTATAGGGATCCCTTTACATGTTCTGACCCATTCTCCAAAACCTCAGATCACCAGGACTCTATTTCCAAACAGGCCAATGAGAAATTCAGCCACTGCCACCACCCTCAGCAGTGCTAGGGAAGCAGACAGCATGGCTGGGGACAGGAGTCTCACTGCTGTCCCAGAAGGTTCCCTGCTTCAGTGATGAATGTGTGTGGCTCCTGGCTGAGCCTCAAATCCCCTACCAGTGATGGACTATTAGGGTGGAACATTTCACTTCTAAGAGTTCAGATTCTGTCCTTTTGAAGTCCATTCTCTGGCAAAGAAGGCAAAGCTGTGAACACAAGTAATGTTCTGGAAGGTAAGAGTCTTCCATTTCCATGTGCATGAAGCTGGCCTGGAATCTGAGATGAGGAACAAGCCCCAGCTACAGACCATCCCTTCCAAAGGAAGCAAGTAAAATCCATAGGTTCTCTTGGACCTTGTTCCCACCCACCCAACTCTGCCAAACCAATATAAGACATTCTGAGAATCTCACCAGTGGCAAATGTAAAGCACCTCATGTTATAAACAAGGAAAGTACAACATTTATGAATGCTTTAGTAAATATTTATCAAATGTCTATCACATACCGGGCCCCTAGTCCAGGCTTGGGGAAGTAATGGCCACAAAAACAAAGTCCCTGGCATCACAGAGCTTACATTCTAGTAGGAGAGGCAAATAATCAATACTGTTTTAACATGTTTATAACTTGAGTATATAACCATAGAGTTGTATTTATACACATACAAAGGCTTGCTCCAATGGCAGGGAAAACAAAGAAAAGGATAGGGTGAGAAAATGAGAGAAAACAATGAGGAGACAGGATAACTATTTACTGCTGAATAATCAGTGCAAGAGAAGGTCAAAGTGGAGAGAAATCTGGGAACCACACTGCTAGTTCACTTCCATACAGAATTGCTCAGCATATCAGCCCCCAAACCAAGGGCTGAAATGAAGGATTTTATCTGGAGAGTTACAGCCTCAGCATTCTCTAGTTACTAGAACAAACACCTGATTTCTACTTTTGATTCAACCCAACCATGCTGGCCAGAACACTACCACACCTCTTTCTACCAAAGTCACTTCATTCACACGCCTACTATTACACTGCTCTGAGCTCTCAGCCATTCTCACAGTACCTGGATCAAGGAAGGAAAGCCCATAAGAGACCAAGGGGAATACAAACATCGGAAGAGACCTTCAGAGGGGTAAACTATGGCTATCTACTCAGCACAACAAAGCAGTCTATTCTATGTAGAATAACAGTATGGATAAGCTTCTGTTCAACAAAGAAAACAATCAACAAAATGAAAGGCAATAGATAAATTGGGAGAAAATACTTGAAAACCATACATCTGATAAGAGGTTACTATCCACAATATGTAAGGAACTCATACTGTTGAATATCAAAAAAGCAAACAACCTAATTTAAAACATGGGCAAATGACCTAAAATGGTCATTTTTCCAAAAAAGAAATATAAATGGCTAACAGGTACATGAAAAGGTGCTCAACATCACTAATCATCAGGGAAATGGAAACCAAAATCAGAATGAAATATCACTTTGGATCATTACAATGGCTGTTATCAAAAGAAAAGAAAAGATAAAAAATGTTAGTAAGGATGTGGAGAAAAGAGAAACTTTATACACTTCTGGTGGAAATGTAAATTGGTACAGCTATTAAAGATGACAGTATGGAGGTTTCTTTAAAAAATAAAAATAGAACTACCAAATGATCCAGTGATCCCTCCTCAGGATCTCAGAAAGGTATCTGTGCTCCCATGTCAGCTGTGGCACTAATCACAATAGTCAAGATATGAAAACAACCTAAGTTCCCATCAACAGATGAATAGATAAAGAAATTGTGATAATAGACAGACAGACAGAGACATTCCCCAATTTACAATGGTTCAACTTATAATTTCTCAAATTCAAAATAGCACAAAAGAGATACACATTCAAGAGAAACTGTATTTAAAATTTTGAAGTTTGATCTTTTCCTGGGATACACAGTATGACACAATCTCGTGATGCTAGCCAGCAGCAGTGAGCCACAGCTCCCTCCCAGACACACAATCACAAAGGTAAACTTATCAACTTACAACCATTCACTTTTTCACTTTCAGTAGGGTAGTCAACATATTACATGAGATATTCAACACATTGTTATAAAATAGGCTTTATGTTAGATGGTTTGGCCCAACTGTAGGCTAATGTAAGTGTTCTGATCACATTCAAGGTAGGCTAGGCTAAGCCATGATGTTTGGTAGCTAAATATTAAATACTTTCTCGAACTATGATATTTTCAACACGTGATTTAAATGATGGGTTTATTGGAGGTAACCTCACTGAAAGTTGAGGAAGATGTGCATGTGTGAGTGTGTGTGTATGTGTGTGTGTGTGTGTGTGTGTTATTCAGCCTTAATAAAGGAGATCCTGCCATTTGCAACAACATGGGTGAACCTAAAAGGAACTACGCCAAGTGAAATAATCCAGACACACACACAAAACAGAATGCATGACCTCACGTGTATGTGGAATATAAAACACCGAATAGAAAGAAGCGGAAGGGCGGCCACCAGGGGTGAGGAGGTGGAGATCTGGAGACGTTATGTAGGATGAATAAGTCTAGAGATCTGACAGGCAGCATACTGACCACAGTTAGCAACACTGTCCTGAATACCGGGCATGGGCTGAGAGAGGAGATCCCAGGTGCTCCCATCACACACACACAAATGGTACCCATGTGAGGAGATGACATGTTGATGAGTTTGACCGTAGTCATCACTTCACTATGTATGTGCATATCAACTTATCCTATTGTAAACCTTAAATATAAGCATTTTTATTCAAAAAATAAGCATTTAGTTATCAGATGCTCTTAGTCTCTGCTGGTCTGTGATGTTTCTCAATCATGCTTTGTTTTCATGACCATGACAGTTCTGAAGATTACTGTTCAGGCTTGTAAAATGTCCCTCTTGCTCCTTCCTGCCCACGCAGGGTTATAGGCATGCCTTTTCCCAGGCCCCACATAATCCAGAGAACAACCTGCCTGTTGTGACCTGTTAATATTGGTGATTCCCCAGAAGACTGACCCCACGGCCATCCCACTTGGCTAAGGGAGGATGGTGTGCAGTCTTCGCCCCTCCCCTGCTATTATCCTTACCCTCCACACTCTCTCCCGCCCCCTTCCACCCCAACCTCCATTAACTCACATCACTTCCTTGTTATTAATTTCCTTGCCAGGCAAATTCTTACACAGATGCCGAGATCCCTTTCATACTTTTTTCCTCAGAGAGTAAAACTGGCCATGGGCCAGTTATTCAAATCCCTGGGAGTTTTGACAAACTACCACTTCCCCCTCTACTTCCACACCCAAGAGAAATGGGAGGCAGGGCATACAAAACGTGAAAAGAAGTCCCAGAGCCTCTAGTCTAGCCGGCTGCTTCTCACCTCTCCAGCACTCTTTGAAAAGCATTGGGCTAGACTAGAGGCTCCAGCGCCAGCTCTAACTTAGCAAAAAAGAACATTATAGAGAAATTCGTTTTACCTACCTTCAGTAAGCTCCCGTCTAACCTGAGGACTCTCGCGTTTAGGGCTTTCTTAAAAGTTACAGTCAGTTCATGCTTTAAACAACTAATGTCTCCTTCCTCTATGTCCCTTCTTTCATTTGTTTGTTCTTTAAACAGTTGAAACTAAAAATGGCTCGTGGACAAAATGCTAGTAACAGTGATTAGGAAAGCCCAAAGTCACACATGTTTAAGTAAAATTTAGGCAATATAAAGAAACTTGTAAAATCCTTGAAATGACCCACAAAAAGAAACTGATGGTTGAGGAGGGCGATGCGGGGACAGGAAAATGGGTGAAGGGGAGTGGAAGGTAGACACTTCTAGTTTCAGAATGAATAAATCACAAGAACAAAAGGCACGGCATAAGGGAATACAGTCAATGACACTGTCGTAGCTTGTATGGTGACAGGTGGTAGCGACATTTGTGGTAAGCACAGTACAATATGTAAACTTGTCCAATCACTATGTTGTGCACCTGAAACTTATGTAACATTGCGTGTCAACAATACTCAATTTTTAAAGTGTTTTTGAAGTGAAAAAGTAAAAATCCTTAGAATGGATAAGAATTTCATTTCGTTTATGCATAAACTATATCCACTTTCCCAACCTTTCTAATGGCCTATTCCTGCCCAACTTGCAACATTCAAAATAAATTTTTAAATGGTTGCTTCTTTAATGTTGCTACACTTTTAGTTTAAAAATATATCTCACCTGAAATAAAATACTTCTGCACAGGGAAGGAAAACCATCAACAAAACTAAAAGGTAACCTACAGAGTGGGAGAAGATATTTGCAAATGATTTATCCAATAAAGGGTTAGTATCCAAAATATATAAAGAACAGATATAACTCAACACCCAAAAAACAATCCAATTTAAGAATGGGCAGAAGATATAAACAGACATTCCTCCAAAGATATCCAGATGGTCAACAGACACATGAAAAGATGCTCAACATCACTCATCATCAGGGAAATGCAAATCAAAACTACAAAGAGATATCACCTCACACCTTTTAGAATGGCTAAAATCAACAACACAAGAAACAATAAGTGTTGGTGAGGATGTGGAGAAAGGGAAAACCTCTTATACCATTGGTGGGAATTGCAAACTGGTACAGCTACTATGGAAAAGAGCATGGAGGTTCCTCAAAAAAAAAAAAAAAAAAAAAGCATAAATACAACTAAGACCCTTTTGAATATTTTCTTCTTATCCTGGAAGATAAAGCTTTATAAATAGGCATGATCCTACACTGTCCCAATCTTTCCATCCACCTTGTGGTATGCTTAAAAAAAGAACCAGATTTTAGAATTAGAAGACAAATTGGAGCCTTAAAACTACCCCTTCCTAGTTTAGTTTATGAGCCATTTATTAATACCTGTTTGTGCCTAAATTTTTTCATCTGTGTAATAGTTAATATCAACACTATCTAAGAAGTTGTGAGGAACCAATAAAGTAGCATGGAGAAATGTAGCTCAGACAATATTGGGCTTTAGCAGTTCCAAGTTAAATGGCAATGGCCCCGAGGTATAGCTACCATGCTGTATGTTTCCTGATGTTAAACAGACACTGCCCCGGCACCCACCCTTCATTTCCAAGAGTGACTCTTCTTTTTTTTTAATTAAAAAATTGCTTAATGTTTATTTGTTTTTTAAGGGAGAAAGAGAAATAGAGCATGAGCAGGGGAGGGGCAGAGAGAGAGGGAGACACAGAACCTAAAGCAGGTTCTAGGCTCTGAGCTGTCAGTACAGAGCCCCAGGCAGGGCTTGAACCCACAAACTGTGAAATCGTGACCTGAGTTGAAGTCATAAATTTAACTGACTGAGCCACCCAGGTGCCTCCAGACAGTGACTCTTATTAATGAAGAGTCTTAAACATCCCCGTCTTTCCTGAATAGGCAGAGAATATAGAAAAGTGCTGAAGAGTGCATATTAGAGAGCCTATAAGTTATCACATCTTGAAGAAGAAAAAAAACTCTAAAACGTTTTAAAATTCCTGGTTAATAAGTATTTAGTGGCAGAGCATATTGGAACCAGCAAACTTCAAACCCACAGCATTGTTAAAAAGTCTGCCCACAGAGGACTACGGGCAAGTGCCCAAACAAAGGAATATGGTTTAGCATAAGTTTGTTGAGTAAGGCAATAAAGACCCAAAACTACAGTGTTTGAAAGAGTGGAGATATTTATTTCCCATGAATGGTCCTGGAGTAAATAGTCCAGAGCCGGTGTGGCAGCTCCATGGTGTCAGAAACTGAGAAGCAACTGGGATGGATGACTCCTCCACCCTCCCCAGGAAGTCACGTCATCTGCTTGTCCAAGATGGCCAACCATTACATCCGGCATTCCAGACCACGGGAAGAATACCTGTTCTAGAAAGTATACATATCACTTCTCCACATACTCTATTGGAAGAACTTGATCACACATAATATCTACTTAGAAGAGAAAGCTGTAAAATGTAAGTTGCTGCCAAAATTCTGGGTAGCTAAAATTTCTGGGAGAGAAAGGAAAGAGAACAGATACTGGGGGACCACAAGGCCCTCTACCACTCATTTAGAGTTCTTCTGTCACGGACTTAATCAGCCTCAGTAATCCTCTTACCTCCTAATCTTAAGATTCTAACATGATGAAAACCTTTTTCTTTTAAGCCTAAAATATAGGTTTGAGTAATCCTCACTGAATAATGCAGTCAAGATTCTGGTGTCCAGAATGAGAAAAAACAGGTAACTTGCAAAATTTGAAGATTTCTCATTTTTTCTTTTTTAATAAATAGAATGTTATTTAATAAGATTATTTATTTTGACATGTGTAAATATAACATAAATATTTTAGAAGTACCAAAAATGTATAAACATAAGTTATCACCCTTCAATTCCCATCCCAAGCTGATCAATATTCCATCTGCAGATTCTTGTTCCTCTGTAGCCAGTCCTGCTGTCCCAACCCCCGTCCCCTCCTGGACAACTGTGCCCACACAGCTCAGTACATAAATTCACAAGCAGATGATATATATTCATCAAAAGCCTGATGCTCCCACCACCAATCCAATGGCTCCTCTTGGCTTTCCCCTGAATTCTGTACCATGTGACGGGGTACAATCTTGTGTAAAGTCGCACTCAGACTGCACTGATTTCACTGCTTGGCACTTGCTTTTGACCTCAGGCTAGCTCCCTAGATTTTAAGATCCTTGGAACTCTCTGGATTTGGCTTCTTTAATACTTGTCACTTCCCTCCACTCTGACCCTTCCCTTCTTTCCAGAGCAAACCTAGAGGTTCACTCGTAGAGTTTCTTGATAATAATAGCTCAGTCACTGGGACCCAGCAAGGGGAGGGGGCTTTTTCTGTACACCTGCCACAGTATATACCCGTTTCCTGTCCTCTTTCTCTTTCTTCCTTTTTCTAAAACTTTCCTTTCTTCTTTGCTCTTTGCATCCTCTTGCTAATTTTAGCCCAGTCTGCAGACTCCTGATGAAGATTCACCCACTGCTAAGCCCATACCCAAGGCTCCTCAGCTAAAGCTCCAAAATCTAACTAATGATGAGAATTATAATGTGTTGTTTAGTTTGGGGGAATGTCCCCATATACTTGAGTAGCCCATGGAACAATGTGGTGACTTCCACTAGCCAGGGATTCAATATTCATGCAAACTACATGATAAATAATGCCTCAAACAAGTTCCTCAGAAAAAAGTTGCCTAATATTTTAAAATTTTTACATTGCAGAATGAACTGACACACAGGCACTCAAAGACCTAGGATATCTGATCAGCAATTACAAAAATCAATTTCTCAGACCACTGCAAAAACTGGTAATGGAGGAAATCTTGCTCCCAAACCAGGAGGTGACTCCCACCACTATTTACTCTTGAAATTCCACCATATGTTGAAACAAAGAATCTGCTTTGCTTTTGTTTTCAGTTTAGGGTGTGTGAGAATAATGAGAACAGAATGTCCTGGTGGATAAAGGGTGGAAATAATCATACAGACGGATCTGGCTCCCAAATCCATCTGTACGGAAGGGAGATAATGTAGCAGGGTAGCAACTGAATATGGAATGTAGAGGATGAGGAAATAGATCATTAGCTTCATAGCACCCACATGAGCTTCAGTCTGGGGGTTCCAAACATCAGTGGCATTTTTCTGCATCTTCTGTATATGTCTCCTCAAGGAATGTATTAGCAAGGAAGCAGAAGTCACATTAATGATGAACTGGAGAAGGGAACTCAAGACCAAGGAGGTCACCAAAGACAGGATGCGCTTATTGATGTCACATACTGTCCCATTGCTCCCAGTCCCAAATTCGGGAAAGGATGAGGTCTCTCTGAGCACAAAATACAGGAGGGTGGAGAAGGCAGACGTCAGCACGCAGGCCACCAGCAGCCTAGGGATCTTTGGGGCGAGCTGTCGTTTCAGCAGGAGGAATACTGAGTGTTGGAAGTCAGTAATCTTCACGCAGTACAAGACATTGAGCAAGGTGACAAGCCAGAGACTATTAGAGTCCAAAAACATCCAACACAATAGGAAAAAAGTGGATAAATGGACTGACCTTTCAACATTTGAAGAGGTGACAAAGTAGATAATGTTCAGGAGAAATAGTCCTAGCATCAGAAACCTGGTGATGCCCAAGCTGATCAGGATCCTATTGGAAGAGGAGATTCTGCGGCTTCGCACCCAAGTCCTGTAACTGACCACCACGATAAACAGGTTTACAGTGAGTCCTACGAAGTTCAAAACTGCTGAAACAATAAGAGCAGATAAAAAGAGTATCTGAAGCATCTTTACTCATTGAGGACTCAGCGGCCGTGGTGCTGGTGTGGGGGCAGGAGAAATACTGAGAGGTCCGAGGAGGCACCAGTACCCAGCCAGGAAGGATTTCCTTTCCTAATTGTCCCCAGTGTGGCAAATGAGCCATTAATGGTCTCAGAGCCAGCTGCTTTTGCTGAGATGCAAATCTTCCAAGGATTGCATTACTACTTCTTCATTCATATCCTGTTTTCCTTAGAAATGGCTAATTCAAACGGCCTCAGTGAACCCAGAGCCCACCCTGCCAGAAGAACAGCAGGAGGGAGCAGTTATGGATGGCTCCAAGGACTTCAAGTCCTAGTGACAGGATCCCAGTCCAGCGATGCTTGTGTCACTGTGTCCCAGTGACTGAAGCTTTTCCTCATGGCAACCCCAGAATATGGTGTGAATCCCCAGGCTTTATTCCTGCCCGCCCACCCTCATCCACATGCCCGGGGATTACACAAGTCCAGCTGCTCTCTCCCCTGTAAACTGTTGATGCTGCAGCCCTATCTTCTCCATCGGTCATTCTGGCCATGCCAACGTTAGTCTTTTGTCCCCAGGAACCTACAGTGATTTACAGTTATGGACAGATCAAGTTCAAGGACTTCATGCTTCCTCAAAAGCCTGTTTTCAATTAATTCCATCCTTTTGTGATGACTCCTTTACTTTGCATTCCCTCACCAGTCACATATATAGATTTGTGCCAGAGTCACCTGCTGAGTTAGGCCTCTGCTTGGGAAAACTGGCAGCCATTTCATGTGTTTCCTTTATGGAGGTGGGCTTATGCTCACATCACAGGGGGCTGTTTCTTGGACATTTAACTGCCAAAGTACTCTGGCACCAAATACACAGGAATGCTTTAGCTATAGTTTTGTGGGCTTTTTAGGCATCTCACTGCCTGATTCCTCGGTAACTCCTCAGACAGTAAAGGGCACACTATGCTTGCCAAATTATTCTATCGAAGACGGTAAGTAAGTGTGGAGTATGGCGTCTCTTATCTACTCCAGCAGTTGAGGAAACCCAAGGTGTAAGCCTCAGTCAGCCACACACAGGTTACAAAACTAGCATCAAAATAAAGTGTACAAACTCCCATTACTTTCTATGAGAACACAAGTACACATAGGAATAGACAAACAGAAGAAGCTAAGATATGAAGATTACCAGGTCCAGAAAATGGAGTGAATTCCTGAAGCCCTTCAAGATAGATGACAGAAAAGCAGGCCTGGAAAAATTCCCTGAGCCCAGCCGTTTACAAAAGCGTTTGTACAAAACTAAGGGGCAATGACAGAAGCATGCCCAGATCGGTGAGCAAGGCAGACACAATGAACAAGCAAGTGGTTAAAGGGAAGATTATATTATAGCACATATTTCCACTTATTTATAAAATAGATTACTGCATTATCATGTATTATTTATCCTGTTTATATATATACATATTTGTTCTGCATATATATAATATATATTACATATATTTATTCTGTTTAAATGTGTTTTTATATATAAAACATTTATATATAACACATGTATGCATATATATACACATATATAAACACACACACGCATACATATATAACACATTTAAACAGAATAAACAATATGGAGTAAGTTATAAAAATTAAATGTTCCAAAAGGCATGGATAGAACCCATCAGAATGAGATATACAAGGTTGTTGGGTTCTCAGGAGCAGGAGGAACTACCAGTAAAATGTGATCACATTGGCTAGTGTCACCAGTGAGCACACAGGTTCCGTTAGATGTTATTTCTGAAAAGGTCGGTAGGGGAAAAGCACTAAGAAACCCTTTCTCCCTCTGCATGAGAGGTTTTACCTTCAGTTAAAGATAAATATCATATGGATACTACCTGCTTTGGGCTTCCTTGAGTGTGGGGATTCTTCTGATGTGTGTGTCCTTTGACTCAACCCTGACAGATACGTCTGTGAAGTTACTATAAGATAAATTGGCAACTTTGGGACATGAAAGCTTTTTAAAAATTGTTTTCATGTTTATTTCTTTTTGAGAGACACAGCATGAGCAAGGGAGGGGCAGAGAGGGAGACACAGAATCGGAGGCAGGCTCCAGGCTCTGAGCTAGCTGTCAGCACAGAGCCTGACATGGGGCTCTGTGAGATCATGACCTGAGCCGAGGTCAGACGCTTAACTGACTGAGCCACCCAGGTGCCCGACATGAAATCTTTTTAGGGCAGTGTCACCCCTAAATGAGTGCTTAGGAGGAAGAAAGAGGGAAACTTCTATTTCGTGGGCTGCTTTTAGTGCTTACTGCATTCCCAGCAGTGCATCAGGCATCTTAAATCTCGATCAATTCTTAAAACCGTTCTAGAAGGAAGATATGGTTATCCCTATTTACAGGTGAGGAAAACGAAGACAATTAAGTGACTGCCAAACATCATAGAAAATCAGTGGCTAAGTCGTAAGGTCTTTCTGAGCTCTTTCAACTTGTTGCCCTCATTGGTTCATTTGTTTAACAAATTGCTACCGTCAGCCAGGCACTATGTTAGGTGCTGGGGAAAAGAATCACCACAGTACATTCTACCTTCAAAAAGCACACAGAACAGTGGAGAGACAGACAAAAAGACAAAGGTCAGTGTATCTGGTGCAATGGTGTGTTCAGGAGGGCACTTGAGTCTCATGTCTCAGAGGAAGAGGCCTGTCTCAGTACTCCACGGCGCCCGCTCCATCGCCGCTGAGAGCCGCCTGCACGAAGTGTGGCCAGGCGGCGGAGGACCTCAGCACTGTTCGGAGCCATTTCTGAACTAAGTTGAGAATACTCCTTGTAAGATTAAGGCGGGTTTTACAGGGCCTCCCGCCATGGTGACTGATTATCTACCCCCTACTCAATTATTTTTTAGCACCGACCCCCTGCTCAAGGCACCCTGCTGATTGGTATTGGGAGTAACTTGTCCCTTATTCTAAAATATGCTGACTGCACCTTATGAAGGAACTTATTAGAGGAATTTCTTCTTTGGGGATTATTAAGAGCAAATACTGCATTTCCTGAGAAACCTGCTTTACTTCCCCTCAAGAAAACAGGCTATTGGCCCCTACTCACAAAGAACTAACTTTTGCCTTTTCTATGCTAAAAACATTGTCTTGTATTTGAATGCTGAAGATAACTTCCTTCCCCATATGATAAGCATCTAAATCACCTACATCAATCACTATTGATAAAGATTATGCATGAGTCTTCTACCAATCTATGTTTTGAGAAATTTTTACATACCAAAGAAATCTGTCATCAGAAATCATTGTCTAAGGCAAATGCCACTTCTGTGCTGTGTCCATACATTTTAATGATAAACAAAGCTGACTCTCAGTCAGTGCAGAGATGCCTGCCTGGTGATCAGAAAGAACCTCGTGGCTTTCTCATCCCTCCCCCTTTTGCCAGCACCGTCCATCCTTCAGGAAACCCTGGACTTGCTGGAACTGGACTCTGGCAAGCAGCAGAACAGAGCAGTGCACTTTCGTGGCTGTCATGAGAGAACGGAGACAAAGATCACCTGTGCCAGAGCCCCTCATCATATCTGAAGCATTTGTTTCAATGATGCAGAGATGAAATACTCGTCTCTGTGTCCCTACTGTCCACTACATGTTGTATTTTTGAGAACAATAACTGATCTAGTACAGTTCTTGGTTCAAAATCGCTGTTAGATAAATGTCCACAGTATAAATGAATGAACTGGAATCAAGATGAACCAGAATCAAAATGGTGTGAGAGATTTATTTCTACAGTATTACAGCAGCATCCGGCAGCTAGCTAGAACCCATCTCTTGCTCAAAGAGAAGTGCTAGATGGGCAGTTAGGGTACGAAGCTGAGAAACCAAGAAAAGGTCAGAAATCGTCCCTCCCTGGCTGTGAGTACCCTATTTAGCAACAGATGAGTACCAAGCCTAGACAGAACATGCAGAGAAACTCTATCCATGAGCTTCTGAAAACATTATTTTTCAGTTAGCCTGGAAATGCTTCTCTGTCATTGGGTCAGCTCCACCAAGTTGCAATGACAATTTCATTATAGCGAGATTGAAAAAAAGGTATTCACTTGGCAAACTCATATATGCAGAGGAAAAGTAAAGTTCTTAAATTTTGTCTACAAGTAATACAATTTTTCTCCTGAGTTCCCACCTGCTGGCTGGGGCAGAAGTTTAATCCAATGAGATAATGAAAAGAATGTCTTCAGAAAAATTTTCAGTCTCTTTATATTTAAAATTAAAATCTGACAGGGAGCCTGGGTGGCTCAGTCAGTTAATGTCCAATTCTTGATTTTGGCTCAGGTCATGATCCCAGGGTCATGGGATCGAGCCGCGCATCAGGCTCCTCGCTGGCCATGAAGCCTGCTTGAGATCCTCCCTCTCCTTCTCTCTACCCCTCCCTCAAGCTCTCTCTCTCTCAAAATTAAAAAAATAAATTAATTTTTTTTAATTTTAAATAAAAAATAATTTAAAAATTGAAATCTGAGACATATTCCCAATGCCATGCTTCGTGTATGGGGAGAGGGGGGAGATTAATGCTACCTCAGAGTGTCAGAGAAACATCACGTCCTCTCCCTCAGTGTCCTTGTCCTCCGGGGAGAGGTCCGTGTCCCTGGTTGCTGCTTGCCCTGCCCGCATTGCAGGCTGAGTCAGCGCCTATGTTATGCAGCCACGCAGTTCCCTTTCTGCCTCCGTCTCCTTCCCCCTGTCCATCCCCTGGGGGCTGGAAGGAGCAGGCTTTCACTTCTGTCATGCCCTCCTACACCACCAGCAACAACAGACTCTGGATTCACTGTTCGAAGACTAGCGCTCCATGACACACATTCTTCAGGCTCAACCCTGGAGACGCTAAAACACTAGTGGCTAATATCTGTTGTGTATTTATTATGCTTTAGTTGGTAAAATAACTTACATACATTGTCTTATTTAATCCTCTCACGAATCCTATGAGGTTTTTTTTTTCAATAAAATTACCTATTTTATAGTGAAGGAAACTGAAGTCCAAGGAGGTTTAGTAATTTTTCCAAGATCATGTATCTAGCAAGTGATAAGGTCATGACTTTTTTAATGTTTATTTATTTTGGGGGGAGAGAGAGACAGAGCACAAAGCAGAGGAGGGGCAGAGAGAGAGGGAGACACAGAATACAAAGCAGGCTCCAGGCTCTGAGCTGTTAGCACAGAGCCCGATGCGGGGCTCAAACTGATGAATGGTGAGATCATGACCTGAGCCAAAGTTGGACACTTAACCGTGAGGTCAGAATTTGAATCCAATGTGTTTGACTCCAGAAATAACACTCTTAGCACCTACACTATACATTTTTCTAGTCCAGCAAAATATAGGAATGCCAGAAAATAACATACAATTGTCATTGGCAGTTGTTAGGAGTTTTTGAGGTCATCTTTGCTTTCTTAAAACAAAACTTCCTGCAGAATATCAACAGAATATCAGACTTTCCCTTCCACCTATCCCAAGGCAAGAAAATCACATACACAACCTTAAGATCTAGACAGCTCCGTTCATCAATTGTTGGGAAAGATCAGGGACACTGTTTAAGGCAAAGAACATTGGTAAACATTGAAACTGTTTGAGAAATGTTAGAATGCATTTGAGGATGGTATTTTGTTTGTCTGTTTTGTTGTTGGTTAATTTTATGATCCCTCTCGACACAAACTACAGCTCAGTCTCATTAAGGATCAGGATCTGTGAACTTGGCCAAGGTATCAGAGAATACTAAAAATGAGAAGCAGAAGCCGGTGATGGAAAATTGGAAAGCCTCATGAGTTGCTGTTGATTCATGTGTTAATACACCAAAAGCAAAACACCAGCGAAGCACTGAAGAACGGATGTGTGTGGAGGAGAGGCAGCCTTGGGAACAAAACAAGTTCTGGCATGGAACTGCCTCCAAAGGCAGGGACAATTCTCACCCCTGTACTTTGACCCCGGGAACCTGCTCACAGTGGGGGGAAGCCATACTCTGGTCCTTTGTTCATGAAACAACTAAAGGGTCTTAAGAAATTTTAGACAAACTAACTCATTGAAAGTAAAACAAAACAAACAAGACAGCCTCTCAGGCTTTCTCAAAACAGGGCCTGAGGTATTAGGTAATCCTTCCCCATGTGCTGGACCTCACTGACCAGTGGGCAGATTAGGTATTCCCCCTCAGAGATTCAGAAGACCGGATCCTCTCCAGAATAGCCAAACTTACCAGCACTGTGCCTCCAGCAACAGATGAGACTCCTATCATCAGCAACTCACCCACTACCCAGACTCGTGTGCCCGCTCCCACCCCCCAATTTTGATTAATGGCGGTCCTCAGATGACTGATGTCATATTAACCAAGTCCGATATTTTCCAGGAGCCACCTACACATTTCTCTAAAGAAGAAACGGGAGCAGATGGGGATGCCACACAGAGGAATCTGATTTCATTTACTCACAGGGAAGGCCACTCTGCACTCAGCCAGCTGGACTGCACACTCCCACCCGCCCTCCAGGCCCCAGTGCAACAACTAATAGTGGTAGCATCAGCGTGTTCACATGGTGTAACATCAGCACCATATCTGAATCTGTGAGGTTAGGGTGGGATTTAATGGAGCCACAGGGGGAAGAGAAGGGCACCAAGAACCAAAAAGCAGCCAAGCCAAAATATCAAGTAAAATGTTATATCCAATTAAAAGAGAAAACACCCCCACACCCAAGCTAGATGGCAGAATCAGGAACTCAGGTTAAGGACTAAAGAACCTGAAGGCCAGAGCTAGGCAGAGGAGTCGTCAAAGTGACAGAAAGTAGAAACAAACGTTCAAGAGTGGGTGAAGATGAATTCAAAGGTGGGGATCAGTGTTAACAAAGCAGGTGCCAATCAAGACAGCACGGATTTCCGGGGCACCTGGATGGTTCAGTTGGCTCAGGTCATGATCTCCCAGTTCATGAGTTTGAGCCCCACATCGAGCTGTCTGATGTCAGCACAGAGCCTACTGCAGATACTCTGTCCCCCTCTCTTTGCCCTACCCCTGCTCACACTTTCTCTCTCTCTCTCTTTCTCACTCTCTCTCTCTCAAAAATAAATAAACATTTAAAAAAAAAAAAGATAGCATGGATTCCATAGTTAAACTTCCCTGTGTTGGAAAACAGTACAGATTTTTATTAATTACAACGTAACTCATTTCAGAATCCTTATATTTTAGTGAATTTTTGAATGACTATTAAATATTTTAAGTTTCAACAGACACTTCATTTTTTTAATGTTTATTTATTTATTTTGAGAGAAAGAGAGCAAGCGTGAGTGGGGAGGGGCAGAGAGAGAGGGAGAGAGGGAATAGGTCCCTTGCTGTCAGTGCAGAGCCGGAGGCAGGGCTCAGTCTCACTAACCGTGAGATCATGACCTGAGCCGAAATCAAGAGTCAGATGCTTACCTGTCTGAGCCACCCAGGCGCCCCATCAACAGACAACTTTCTGAAAGAGAATTTTAAGTTATGTCAGAATTAGGAACTTTCCTAGCAGCTTCAAGAGGCAAGAATCAATTTGAAAACAAACAGTGCAGACCAAAAAAACATTTATTACTGTAACTGTAGATACGATGCATAAATCCAAGAACAATCCCAAGATTAATTTCTGTTACACATGACCAAATGCCAAGTAGCATGGCAATCCTTAATGCTACCTCCAAATACGACTTATTCCACAAAATAACGACAATAACAGCAATGGTACTGTTTATGCCATCTGAGAGTCTAAGCACTTGTCGTCTGTTAGGTCACTCATTCCCGCCTTCATAGCCACGATGCTCTACACGTGAGAGCCCCACCAGTGACAGAAATCTGGATTCAGATGCCAGGAATCCTGTCTATGTTCACAAGTTTGAGGATTCTTCATGATCACATTCTTCATGATCAAGAAGTCTCATTGACTTCTTGACACCGTTCAGCGATAAAAAGTAAATCAGTGCACATGTTACTGTATTAAAACAAAATTTATTAAACTTATAAAAACTGCTTCTATTTTTTAAAAATGTTTAATGTTTATTTAGTTTTGAGAGAGAGAGAGAGAGAGAGAGAGAGAGAGAGAGAGAGAGGGAGACACAGAATCTGAAGCAGGCTCCAGGCTCTGAGCAGAGTCTGAGTTGGGCTAGAACCCATGAGCCGTGAGATCATGACCTAAACCAAAGTCAGACATTCAGCCGACTGAGCCACCCAGGCACCCCTGCCTCTATTATTCTTTATAAAACTCTCAAGTTTTAAAAGCTAACATGCACCTGGGTTAGTGAGGAAAAAACCAAACTGCTTGGAATTTTGTCCAATCTAAAAAATAAAAAATTACTTGGCAGTTGATAAAGGAAAGTGATAGCAAAATGATAAGGGAATACCAGGACTACAGAAGTAAAATGATCACCACCAGACTGGGCTGCAGCCTAATGTCCACGGGTCTTAATCCTCACTGCACCGCGTCTGCCCTCGCACAGCGGCTCTGTGGGAACAGTCTCTCACGGGGACTGCCCTTGCTGCACAACTCACTGTCGGTTACAATATCACAACACCAGCCTCACCTGCTGAGGGCCTGGCACAACGCGCTGTGCTAGGGTGTCGGCATACATCGCCTCATGGATCTCTAATAGCCTGTGTGGTCAGGGTCACAGTCTGCATTTTAAAATGAGGGAAGAGGATCAGACAGAAAGTTAAAGTAACTCACCTAAGGTCAAAGGTCTTGGAAATGGACAGAACCAGAATTGAAACCCAAGTCTGTGGAACTGCAGTGCTTCTGCTCTTTCCCTCAAGTTCATTACACTGTTATTTACATCAGCTCATCACTGTCAGTACAAACTTTACATTAAAGCCAGTAATCAGCACATTTTGTGGACAGCGATTAAATACAATGCCATGTCTACACTGTGAGAGTGTTCTTACTATGCTGACATTTGCCAAAGACTGTTTAACTCTCTTCCAGACAACCATACAAAGAGAAGCCATGAGAAGTGTCCCCCATTGGACAAGGCAGTGCAGCAGTGTCTCTCTTCTACTGATGTCACGAAACTGGAATCACCAGGGGGTCAGGAAGAACCCTGCAGTCTTGAGCCAGGCTGAAGGACTTCCAGGCTCCCCCCTGTGCCCTCTGTCACTCTACAGGGAAAATGGACCCTTGGATCCCGGCTTCAGATGACCAGACTCACACCGCAGCATCCCCACGAACATATGCTTCAGCTTGTTGTTTCCCAGAATGAGAATGAATGAGTGGCCAGCAGGATAAAACATGGTAATGAGTTCTCCGATTGTCTTCACCATCTCAGTTTCTGATATGAAATAACTGGATGATGCAATTAAAAAGGCAAGAAAGTAGAGCAGGAAGAGAAGGAGGACAGAGAAGATGATTTTGATGGCCCTCTTGTGGGCCTTCGTGCTCTGATCTCTGGAGCTGGCGCCACTTTGCTGCATCTGCCGCGTGTGCCTCCCCAGGGAGAGGATGAGCAGAAAGTAGGAGGCCAGAGACACAACCAGAGGAGGCAGGTTCCACAGAGTCCCAAGAACATGGATCAATTTATATTCATTTCTTTTCTTTCTAACGTACTCAGTCACATTCGCTGTGCCATCCATCCTAATGAAAACAGAATACATCTTAAATTCATGGACCAGAGACAGGGCACTGGCGCACGATAAGAGCAGTGCACCCAAGATCATCTGTATGATCATCCTGGAAACTCTCCACTTGAGCCAGAGGAATGTCGGGTGGGAGAAACTGGCAATTTTCAGGCAGTAGAGGACACTGAGACAGGTGGCAAGCCAAATGCTCAGGTGGTTTGTAAATGTCCAGAAAATATCAATAATTTGCATTACTATTCCTTCATCATGCATTTTGTAAGAGAACACCGTTAAAATGCCATCAACCGAGAGAATGCACAGCAGAACGATCCTGGAGAGAGCCAGGTTAGTGATGATGAAGTCAGACAAAGAGACTGTCTTATTCTTAAACCAGCTGCTGCCATTGACCACCACTATGAAACCATTCCCCAGCATCCCCAGAATGAACTGAGCGGCAGACAGAACCAGAAACACGCACTTGTTGAGCTCTGACATGTCAGCTACTAGGCAGATCTGACCTTGTTCTATTGATGTACAATCTCCGTGCTGACTTGAAATTTCTCCCTGTGAATCTGTCACCTCTCCTTGTTACTTCACTGTCCCTGTCTCTTGTCTCTGCCCAATTTAGTCTGTTGTAGAGCAAAGTTTAGTGAACCCTATCTGGATCTTTCAGGTTAGTCTGTCCTCTTCACAGATGATATGGACTGTCACATTCCATCTAGGACCTAAACTCAGAAGCTTTTTGCCAAAATGCAAATGGAGTAGTATCAAATGTCACACAGAGAAGGAAGAAATCTGACTCACAAAGGATGTGAGGATTCAGACTCGATTTCAAAGGGAGGTGGGTTCCCAGCCACCCAGGACAAAAGAGATGCATCACCAGAAGAGTCACACAGAATCATTCTGAAGACTGAGAAGTCTTATTCCTGGGAAAGAGGACTCCGGGACACACACAGAAAGGGAGAGATCAGAATTCCACCAGAAGGCACTATCAACATTACCCTGGGGGCAGGTTTAAGTGCATGAAATAGAGAAAGTTCAGGGCCGCTGGTTCTGGGTTAGAATTAAAAGGTGTGCCTGTTTGAGTACGCATTACAGAGGGGACTCCAAGTTTTTTTGTAGTGATATTATCAGAAATTCTTAACTACCCAAGTATTCAAATAGTAACAATAGTGCATTATAGCATATAAGGACTTCAAAATGTAGATGTTCAGAGTGCATGACCACTGTATCAATATGTCAACAGTGATTTAGGGTGACATAAATCACACACATACAACCTCTTCGACCCAAGAAGCCTTATTTATGTAAAACAATGCCTTACAAATTTTGACCACAGCCAACATTAGTACTTTCTATATGGTTTTATAAATACATATGATTTTATAAATATCTATCTATATTATACATACATATGTATGTTATACATATGTCACAAAATATCACAAAATGATTTTCCCCCTTCAACATGTGTGGCACTCTGACATTTTCTGTTTTTAATTTCATCAATTAATCTATTTTTTATTTACATCCAACTTAGCATATAGTGCAATAATGATTTCAGGAGTAGATTCCAGTGACTCATGCCCTATGTATAACACCCAGTGCTCATCCCAACAAGTGTCCTCCTTAATGGCCCTTGCCCATTTAGCCTATATCCCCAACAACAATCCCTCCAGCAACCCTCAGTTTGTTCTCCATACTTAAGAGTCTCTTAAGTTTTGTCGCCTCTGTTTTAATATTATTTTTGCTTCCTTTCTCTTATATTCATCTGTTTTGTATCTTAAATTCCATATATGAGTGAAGTATATGATATTTGCCTTTCTCTGACTAATTTCACTTAGCATAATACCCTCTAGGTCCATGCACATAGTTGCAAAGGGCAAGATTTCGTTCTTTTTAATTCCCAAGTAATACTCCATTGTATATATGTGCCACATCTTCTTTTTCCATTCATCTGTCAATGGACATTTAGGCTCTTTCCCTACTTTGACTATTATTAATAGCACTGCTATCAACATTGGGGGGCATGTGCTCCTTCAAAACAGCACACCTGTATCCCTTGGATAAATATCTGGTAGAACAATTGCTGGGTGGTAATGTAGTTCTATTTTTAATTTTTTGAGGAACCTCCAGACTGTTTTCCAGAGTAGCTGCACCAGTGTGCATTCCCTCCAGCAGTGCAAAAGAGATCCTCTTTCTCTGCATCCTAGCCAACATCTGCTGTTGCCTGAGTTGTTCATTTTAGTCATTCTGACAGGTGTGAGGTGATATCTCATGTGGCTTTGATTTCTATTTCCCTGATGATGAGTGATGTTGAGCATTTTGTCGTATGTCTATGAGCCATCTGAATGTCTTCTTTTGAGAAGTGTCTGTTCACATCTTTTGCCCATTTCTTTACTGGATCATTTGTTTTTTGGGTGTTGGGTTTGATAAGTTCTTTATACATTTTGGATACTAACCCTTTATCTGATATGTCATTTGCAAGTATCCTCTCCCATTCCGTTGGTTGCCTTTTAGTTTTGCTGATTGTTTCCTTCACTGTGCAGAAGCTTTTTATAAGGTCCCAATAGTTCATTTTTGCTTTTGTCTCCCTCGCCTCCAGAGACATGTTAAGTAAGAAGTTGCTACAGCCAGGCACTCTGATATTTTCTATCCTGTTCTATTTCTTTCAAAGCTGCTTAAATATCACAAACTTGATTTTACAACCTACAAATGAGCTGTGATAAATACTGTCTGAAAACACTGATCTCAAGGATGGAGAGAGAAATCAATGCCATCAAGACACAAAGCAGAAAGCTTAGCAACACTATCCAAATAACGGAGGGATATGCTTATAGGTCCCCTCAAAAGGACCCGACACAGCAGCAGATGATAAATCTGCACAAACAATACAGAGTCTCTTCTGGACCCACGCCAAGGAGCCAGGTGAGCTCACCAGTCTTGGCATTATGTGGTGTACAACATGACCACAGAGCAGTACAGAAAATATACCGACATCACACAGTCCCCCTCACTCACTCTCGGCTTTCTCGGCCTAGCTTAGCAACCTGGCCAAATGCTCCGGAACACTGTGCTACAGAATTAGAATCAGGCAGTTGCTGCTGTCTCTGGGAATCCCTTAACAACACCTTAACCCAACTTCTTTACTTGCATTATCACAGGAATCTCAAATTTAACATGTCCAAAATAAAACTCTCAACTTATTCTCATGTAAAAAAAACAAAACTATCTCTTTCCCTCAATCTTCCCTATTTCAGCAAATAGCAACATCATCCACCCAGTTCCTCAAATCAGGCACCACCTAAGGATTAACTTGATCCTCTCTTTCCTATAATCCCACATCAATCAATAAAAATTAAAATCTTCTCCATTTTAATCATAAAACATATCCTGGGGGTGCCTGGGTGGCTCAGGCAGTTGAGCATCCGACTTTGGCTCAGGTCATGATCTCACGGTCCATGAGTTCAAGCCCCATATCAGGCTCTGTTGCTGACAGCTCAGAGCCTGGAGCCTGCTTCAGATTCTGTGCCTCCGTCCTTCTCTCTCTCTGGCCCTTCCCCACTCACAGTCTCTCTCTGCTCCCTCTCTCTCTTGAAAAATAAATAAACATTTAAAAAAGTATCCTGAATTTTCCATTTTCACTCCCTCCATCCTGTTCCAAGTCACCATGATCTCTCATCTGAACTACTCAATGGCCTCCTAACTCATTCTCCACTTCTAATCTTTTCCTCTGTAACAGATTCTCCATATAGCCACAAGAAAGATCTTAAAATGTAAATCAGATCATGCATTCCGCTATGTGAAACACTTCAACGTTTTCCAGTGCAACTACCACAAAATATACACTAATACTGCATACTGAGAATCTCTTCTGCATGTCCTCTTGTATGCATCAGGACTCAAGATAAATTTTACCATATTATATGGTCTGAGTCAAAGAACAGGTTTTATTGGAGGAAGAGAAAATTTCTATTCATAACAGAAATAAACGCATGGCTCCTCTTCATCCTCCTGTGATTACACTGAGGGACCAAGCACAGTCGGTTAGCAGTGTGCTTCTGCACGCCAATGGAGGTGACTCGCCCTCCCTGTTCTCACGATTCTTGTAATAAAAGTGTGAAAACAACTTTGTCAGTAGGAAAACAAAGAGTGTTAGTGCCAGAAAATCTGGATTTGGGAAGCTAGCTATTACAAGAGCTGTCTGAGAAAACAGCTGACCAACACCTGCCAACTTGATGCCCACAGGATGCCACAGTTTCCACTGATGTTAGAGTCAACAGTTCTGTGGCAACTGAGCTTATGTGAAGCACTTTCGGGTGGGAGAAATGAAATAAACTTTTCCCAGCTAGCTTGTTGTCCAGATAACCTAGATTGAACTCCTGGAGTTAGTTTTTGGACTTTTCTTATTGCAATATAAAATGCCTACAAGAACGGTATTTCCCAGGTTGTCTAGGGCAATCCTGTTACATGCCTGTCACGCCAAGTAACTATTAATGCCCCATATTGGTGTTTTAGTCACTGAACTGTCAGGCCCTAGGCTCAAACCTTGACACACAGCAAAACTTCAATAAATACATATTGAATTAATAAAAGTTAGCTTGATTATTTTTTTAGCTCAAGTTTTAGATTCCCTTTTAACTGATACTGACTGAACATTGTTTCTAAAAGTTATTTTTGTTACTGGAATACCTGCAATCATTTACACAGCTGTATTCCATCCTGTGAGCACTTATTCACCCATTCTCTGTTGATGAACCTTTGGCTTGTTAGTTGAGCTATTATACATATTATTGCTAAGAACACCTATGGACATGTTTCTTGGGCCACATGGGCAAGAGCTTCCTACAGGTGTACCTTAAAGATGGAATCACTACATGAAATTTCAACATGACAACTTAATGACAAAATATTTTCAGAAAAGGAGGTGCCAGCTTATACTATCCCTTCCAGCGCATAAGTTTCCATTGGTATACAACATCCTCCCTCACACCCAGTTCTATCAAATGTGTTTTAATTGGGTAGCGTGGAGGGCTTAAAATGAAATCTCACTGCAGCTTTTGGTTTGCATTTCCTTGATTATTTTTATTTATTTTTTCAAATATTGGAAGTACATTTAATGGTTAACATATTGGGAAAATAGGAAATCAAAATAAGGTGGAAAGAACAAGAAACTACAGGCCTGAGAAGCCATATGAAAAGAGTCAAGCAGAAAGTAAACAACTGAGAATACAGTAAGTGCACTTAACATACAGTATATGTGTAAACATCGTTTTATTTTAGTTAGCATACAATGCAGGATTGGTTTCTGGAGTAGAATTCAGTGTTCATGACAAGTGCCCTCTTTAATACCCATCACCCATCCAGCCCATCCCCCACCCACCTCCCTCCAACCCTGTTTGTTCTCTATCATTAAGCATCTCTTATGGTTTTTGTCCCTCTCTCCTTTTTTTTTCCTTTCCCCGTCCTACACGAGTTGAGATCCCATGGTATTTTTCTTTCTCTGACTTCTTTCACTTTGCAGAAGACACTCTAGCTCCATCCACGCTGTTGCAAATGGTTTTCCTTTTTAATGAAGTGGACCATTTATTCACGTATCAATGAATCATTTATATTTCACAGCCTCGGTGTCTTTGCCCATTTTCCTACTAAGCTGCTGTTTCCTTGTTGCTTTGTAGGCCTTCATAGTCTAGATCATATTTTTATTGCTTTGTAACCCTTATATATTCTAAATGTATTTCAATTTGCAGATATTGCAAATATCTTCTCTCCCATTTGTGACTTGTCATTTTGCTTTCTTTACGGTGACTTTTTGTAAACAAGTTATATTTTTGTTTAAAGAAAATTTCCATGCCACCAGATAAGGACATTCTTATAGTTCCTTCCAAAATTTTTAACATTTTGCCTCTCACATACAAGTCTTTAAACCACCAAGAACTGATCTTTGCATAAGGTATAGATATCTGATTTCATTTTTTTCTGTACGGATGACAAATCTCCTTCACCTACTTTATTGAAAAAAAAATCTATACCCACTGACCTAAGCCATTTGTATCATTTTCTATGTGTACATGGGCTGTTTCTGGGTTCTCTATTCTACACCACTGTCCTGTTTATTCCTATATCCGTAGAAGAGTTCTTTTGTCACTATAGCTTTAAGAAGTCTTGCTAATGGGCAGAGCAAGTCCCTCATCTCATTCTTCTTCAGAAGTATGCTGTTTGGTCTTGGACCTTTGCTTATCAACGCATCTTTAAAATCAGCTTGTCCAGCTGCCCCCCCAAATTTTTGTTTTGATCTGTAACATCAATGTGTGGAGGGTTAAGATCTTTACATTAGTGATGCTCACAATAAACATGGTTTACCAACGTGTTTAGTCTTCTTTTAATGTATTTCAATAAAGTTTTATAATGCGCTCCACAGAGACGGCACACTCTTGGAAGACTCATTTTCTGATGCTCTTGTACGTGCCACGTTCACTGTTGTTTGCAGGGGACTTCTGTAAATTGATCTTATTTCCAGCAACTTTTAATTATTCATCTACAGCGTCTTTTGTGGTTTCTATATAACCACAGCATTTGTTACTATCTCCTTCCAGCTCAATACTTTTATCTTTCCTTCCCAACTAGGCTTGCTAAAGCCTCAGTACAAGCAACTTGTCAAGAAGTAGTGATAAGGCATCCTTGCCTTGTTCATTTTGAGGAAAATGTCTCAAAAAAAGGGGTGCCTCAAGTCTGTTTGAGGCACACCTTTGACATATACCCTTTGTTTTTATCTCTAAACCACGATGTCAAGTTAGCATGTCATCAGGAAACTCCCTTTCCAGTGCGTTGCCTACTTACTGCTCTAGTCTCAGTTAGTCTAGAACCTGTCACTTGAAGTCCCTTTCTTCCTGCAAGGCCCAATGCTGGATTGAACTGTGTCCACTCAAAATTCACATAGAGAAGTCTAATCCCCAATGTGACTGTATTTTGAGATAGGGCCTGTAAGAAGAAAGTGAAATGGAGGGCATAAGGCTGGGGCCCTGACACAACATGATTAGTGTCCTTGTAAGAGACAGCAGAGTTCGCTCTCTGTCAGCACAAATAGGTCACGTGAGGACACAGCGAGGTGGTAGCCACTTTAAGCCAGGAACATGGGCCTCCCAGGAAACCAACCATCCTGCAACCTAATCTGAGACTTCAAGCCTCCAGAAGTGCGAGAAAATGTCTGCTGCTCACATCCCCCAGTCGATGGTAATTTGTTATGGCGGCCTGAACTTAGTTAGGTACTCTAGGATGCAATAAAAACTATGCCATCCTCAGGATCTGGTTATTTTGCAGCGGGACGCCTCCTCGCTGCAGGTCATCTAGTCTGCTATACTGCCAGGCGCAGAAGGGCAGTACTTCCGTTCTTACTTAAGAGTGACTTTATTAAACAAGGGGCCGTTAATTAAGGGTCCACATTTCAGGCTTCAAGCAAAATTAAACTATTTATTTGATGAAAAAATGTTTATAGTTACTTTTTAAGGCTATCTGCTAAGCATTTGTGTACATTTTATGTCCCAGTCCCTCCTCCATTAAGAATGAGACACAGGTTAAAAGTCTGAAGAACTGTGGCAGAAGAGGTAAGATTTTACTTCTACCAGCAGTGAACCGTCTTAGAAGAGAAAGAACTTAAGTAATGAATTCAATGTGTATATGGAGATAAAGAATGTGTGAATTAGTAAGAATCAGGTTTCAATGCAAAGCACAAATAAGTGGCTTAAACAGGTAGAGATTTATTTGTGTCTCCCATAGAAGCCCAGAGGTAGACGGTCCAGGACCGGGATGGTGGTCCTATGGTCGTTGCGGATTCCAGCCTCTTCCGTCCTCCACCCTGAAGACAGTCTCGTGGTCCAAAATGGCTGCTGGAGATTTTCAGCCCTCATGTCCACATTTCAGACCAGTAAAAGCCAGGTGAGGTTCTGGAGAAGCACAAATGATGAGCCTCCCAACAGAGTTAGTCACTTAAGGAGCTTTCCTGGAAGCGCCACCAAATGGCTTCTGCTTACACCCCCTTAGCAAGAGTGAACTGCAAAGGAGAATAGGAATGCAGTATTTCAGCCGTGCACATGGTCACCCCCAAGACAACATGGGCTCTGTAAATCAATGGGTTCTATAAATCAATGGGCTCTGCAGAAAGGATAATGGCTATTGGGTAGTGTATTAATCATGTTTCTCATTTTCTGTATGTTATGATGCTCTGACATCTTGGAGCCTGGCAGACCCTGGGAGAAACTAACCCCTTCACAACATGAGCTAATTCTTAGAAACAGTAGACACTTGCCGAAAAGCAAGTCTTTCATATGCGAACCAACCAATCCTGATTCCATCCCTGCCACCAGCCTCCTTTAATCAGGCGCCTGCAGTCCAGAACACTATGCCTCTACTCGAAGGTACCTGGCAACTAGGGACCACCCCTATTGCCCAGAGCCTGGTGAAACTCATTCGTCCCACAGAAATCACAGGGGAAGGTGCCTGTGGCGCACACCTTCCCCTCATTCCTTCTGCCTTCTGGCCTGCCCTGGGGCTTCCCCAGTGGTTCCAACGGTGTGGCATGTGCCCTCCTCTTGAGAACTATCAAGACAGTTCTTTGTGTCTGTCATCTTGCCACATCTGGGCAGCACAAATTCCTGTGAAACAGGTAAGCCACTGGAAATCTTCCCCATGATACGATTTTCCACAACAGAAAGCTGGAATCCTGGCAGCATTTGCTAGCTCACAAAATGTGCTTAACACGTGTTTGGCAGAAGAAAACAAGAAGTCCCTCATCTCAACTTCTCTTCTGAGCTCCACTCATTAATCACCAAATGTAAGCTAGGAAGTCTATGACTAAACTAAGTTAGAACTACTCCTGATCTTCCTGCTCAAATCTGCTCCCACGTTCATGTTCCTTAGTCCCAGAAACAAAATGTCACCATCCACACAGCTGCCCAGGCGGCCTCAGAAGGATCTCTTCAAGGCCCTTCCTTCTCTTCCCACCAGCACCTACGGCCCCCGGCGCATCCTGGACGGGAGCTCCACCTTCTCAGTATCCCTAACCTGGAGCACAGCCTGGGGTCTAACACATAGCTGTTGCACATGAACGAATCAACATGAACCCCAAATTGCCCTTGGGTCCCCTGCACTGCCCACTCTGCTAACCTTTTAGGGCTCTTCCAGGAGCCTCCTAACCGCCTGCAAGCTTTCCCCACTTCTAACCCTTCACAGATCTCCACTCTTCTTTCTCAAGCACAGTTCTGAAAAGTCCATTTTAAAACACGCAGCTCCCCACTGCCAAAGTCCTCTGTAAGCTTTCAAGGCCCTTTATGATCCAGCCCCAGTGCCCTCTTCATGTTTTACCTTTCACTGATCCATTAGTTTTATGTTTCTGGATCCCTGTTCGTGCTCTTTTGTCGGCTGAAAACTAACCTAACAACCATTCTCATCTGTGCCCACAGGACTTAATTTCTCCCATCACTAGACTGCTCCCCACACCACAGCACACTCTGCGCACGGGCTCCTGCTTCTGTCTCCCCATCCAGCCCCCATCATCCTAGAGTGTGAGCCCCTTCAATGCAGTAGTCCTGTTATATTTATCCCTATACCCAGGCTTGTATGCATGCAAGGGATAAAGCAGGTGCCCAAGTGACTTTTATGTTTAAAAAGGTGCCCAGATTAATTGTAAATAGCCATGGACAATGAAAAGCAAACCAAAAAACACTACCAAAGTGGACTATGTTCTCAGTAATCCATGGACATTAACAACAACAAATAAACTCATGTAAAGTCTACAGGTTCCCAGAAGTGTCCTCTGAGACCTGGGGAGATGGGCACGGTGACTGGAAGGGACAGGCGGTGTGTAAAGTAACTACAAACAACAGCAATGATGGTCAGTCGGCACTGAGCACTGGATTTAGTTACGATGTGCTAAGTTATATGTATTATTCATTGTGTTCTTCCCAGCAGGCCTATAAAGGCCTACTATCATCCCTGTTTTATTCACAGAAAAGCAAAACGACAAAAAAAAAAACCCGAGGTAGGAAAAGTTAAGAAATTCAGCAGAGGTCACTCAGCTGGTAAGTGAAGCAAATCCAGGCTGTGTGACTAACAGCCTCAACTGAACTATTCTGATAAACCACCTTCTTTTCAAAGGACAGGTGCGGCAGGAAAATGACAAAATGTTAAGGTGTACACCTGTATGGACAAACACCACCCTGAGGTCCAACGCAAATCAAGAGTACAGACAAAAAAGAGAAATTTCATGATCGTGTCTGTATGACTTGAACAGCGTAAAAAGCCACACACCACCCGATCACAGACTGTGGGAACAGCACAGGGCATATATTGTAGGGAGAGGGGGCTATAATGCCGCTGACGCCTGCCAACAGCCGCGTTCTCTAAAAAGTGAGCCTGTCAAATTCTTGAACAATCTTGCTGACAATTTCAACTCTCAGTAGGAAGGAAATGATTGGAGGAAACAATGAAAAAAGGAGACAATGTAAACCTATCTTAACCAGCAAAGAAGCACTGCTTGATAACAAGGGTCAAGAGGAAAAAGTGAAGATAACCTGGTAGAAAAATTAACTGTGACTTATTTTCCTATAGGATCATCGGACTGAAAATGAGAAAGAAGGAAGAGATAGAGGTTTTTCTCCCTAATTCTGCCCCCCATCAAAGCTGACCGCGTAATGGGACTTGCAGGGTGACTGAGAAGCACCTCGCAGGGTCAGAAGTTAGCAGAGGGGGGTTCTGGATAGTTGGGCCCATGGACGTGGGAGGCAGTGGGAAGCAGAGTGCAGGCAGAAAACAAAATGCAAATGTCACAAACCTAAACTCAAATCCCAGCTGCGCCTCTTATACGCTGCGTGACTTTGCCACATTACTTAACCACCAGTTTCAGGTTTCCTCACCTATAAAATCAGGATACCACCTTCTTAGGGTAACAGTGAAATGAGACAATGATAAAAAGCACTGAGCTCGGGGCCTGGCACCTCATAAGTATACAAAAATGCCAGCCGTTAATATGGCAATTGCTTCCGGTAAGAAATTTCTCTGTAACTCACTAAGTTTCCTACAATGATTTGCTTGCTGTCACTCCCACCAAGCTTCACGGCACATAATGCAAACCCTGACAGAAAAATAAGTAAAGTGAGCCTGCCTTCATTTTCATGTCAACGTTTCAGTGAAATCGAACCAAACATTTTGAAAGCCCTATAATGTCACCTTGCTAGGCTAAGCTGGACGGGGACAATCGGGTAGTCTGAGTAAAAAATAACCCTGCCTTCCAGAACTGCATCATCTCTTTTGGGAACAAAGGGAAACCACCAGTAACTTCTGCTGAGCTGCAAAGGTTAGGCTGTAACCCAGCTGGCAATGACAAGTAATCCCCCAAAACAGCCACAAAAACATGTCTTTGGTGTTTTGGGAGGTCTCTGGATTAACTGTCCAATCGTTGTTAAGAAATGAAGGACTCTTTGAAAATTGTATTGGCAGCAAACAGTGGATCTCACATGGGTTGATCTTTCACATCAGTCACTATGGGTTACACACATGTATTAAGAGGAAAAGAAAAGAAAAAGAAGGGGGAGAAAGGTAAGTGAAGTGTCTGAGCAGGTAATACAACGCTGCAGACGATGGAGGGAAGTACATGAGAGATGATCCTGTCCGCCTCCCGTACGGGAAGCAGTAACACTAGCTGAAGCTCAAACAGCGGTGCCAGCCTGGCTTGGAAACAATGGCAAGATTTTGTTTTTCAAAAGTGAAAACAGTTTTGTTTTTTATTATAAAAGTGATATAAACTCAAGGCTAAAAAATAAGAAGAAAAATCACACATACTCCCCCCAACCAGAGGATGTTTCTCCTCCCAGACTTTCACTCAACATGCATCTTTTACTTCTTTTTCAAAAATGGGAGAATACCACACGTGCTGTCTGATACCTTCTCTCCCGCACTTCTGTGTATCCCCTCAACTCCCACCCGACATGCAATTGCAAAATCAAAGTCACATGGCAGTTTGTCACAGGTATATTCCTGTCACTGTAAAAAGATGACAAAGGGAATGCGAGACACAAAACTTGGGACTAGAAGACCCCAACTGACCGTTACAGCTACCAGGTTCCACACACCTCCTCCAAGACCAGCTTGGGAGAGGTACAGAGTCCTCAGCACCCGGGGCCGCCCAGGCGGGAAGGACAGAGTCTATGCTCCGGGAGCCCAGCCGGTTGCAGACCTCACGTCTGCGGTGTCCCGTTCATGCCAAGGCCTCTGAGCCAACGCCTGCCTCTGAAGGCCCCGCTGTCCAACCTCGGAGCCTCACAGGCAACGTGCAGCAGGAGCGCAGCAACGCCTTCGGCTCCCAGGGGTGCTGCGGGGCGCACCTTTCTGCCCCTGCAACCTGGACTCAGAGCTGCTCTGGGCTGGTCCCTGAGCTGTTCTGTTCACCTATCACCTTCCCAAAGCACAGATCCGTCACGCTACTTAGACAGGCATCCAAATGTGCAGAACCTCTCACAAATTTAAGGAGTATAAAAGCAGCTTTTGCTAAAGAGCTGCCCAAAAGCTTTATCTACATTCTGCTTAAGGAATGGGGCACAGAGGGGTGAGGACTGCAGCACCAGACAGTTTTAACGCATAAGCTCAGAAAGCTGAGTTAATGTACTGATCAACGGGCCCAGCTGCAGGAAAAGACGGCTGACACAAGGAAATAGCAACTTCTTCTCCTGCGTGAGAAGAGAGCAAAGCTAAGGACTTCCATCCTTTCCTTGACCAAACTGCACTCCCAGGCACAGAGCTGCTCCAGTGTGGGTCCACAGGCAGCACACAAACCATGAAGCCGTGACAGTCCAGCACGACCCGAGCTACAGTCAGCACCTGCTCTCGGGCAGAGGGGACACGACATGCAGTCTGGGCCACAAGCGAACAGGCTGGGCTGGAGGCGAAGCTGGAGCCCGAGTGGCCCAGCAGGAATGAAGGGCTGCTATGACTTGAACTGGACAACCAGCTCAAATGCAGCCAGTCCTGAACAACGCAGCCAACGAGCAGACCTGCGGAGGGCTGGGGCAGACCTACAAGCGTAAGACGCAGTGAAAACACAGACTACATTTTATGCAGTATTTATTAGGAGCTCACTAGTACTCTGCACTTTCCAGAGTCTCAGGATGAAGCTAACTGTGTGTACACAGTGATCGATGTGTGTGCACCAAGCGACCAGGTGGGAAAATAAAAGATGGTCACACCTGAGGCTCTAACCAACGAGGCAACGCCAAAGGCTGTTTAGGCGCCTCCCTGAAGTCCTGGAGGAGACTGAAAGGACAGAGAATGGGGCTTAGACAGAAACTAGTGCAACCAGACCTTCTGGGCATCACCTGGAAATGAACTCGTTCATCCCTACTTCTATTTTAGGTCTTTCCTGCTCATAAACTCATTTTCATAAGTGCTAGTGAAATCTGCCCAAAAACAAGAGATGTGAAGAAGGCAGGTTAGTCTTAGAGCTGTTTAGGTTAGAAACCAACTGCTGTTCACCAGCCCCCTTCAGTGTGGGCTGAAGCTTATTGGGATCATTCATCTCTCAACATTCATCCAGTACCTGTTCTGTGCCAAGCACTGGCTAAGGTGCAGGTCACAGAGAAGACAGTCCCCGCCACCCAGTTCATGGAGCAAACAGTAAGAAAACCATCATTCACAAGCGTGGCATAACTGCCTGACATACAATACTTGGTGGCTGGACCAGTACCAGAATACAAGTGTGCACAAAAAGCAAGGGGCCATCCCAAAGGTCACTTACTTATCCTTCTGCCATAACACAGATGAACCCGACAGCTCAGTGCTTTATACTCTTGTACACAAAAACCATCCCTAAAAGAATAAACAATTAGCTACCAAGCTTTAGAGACGAAAGGGGGAGGGGGAGTAACAGTCAGAAGTGTTATCACTCATTTTATATAAAAGAATATTTTAATTCTTGTCCTTAGGAACTATAAAGACTATACATGATCTGGAAATGAGACCGTACCAAACAGTGGTCAACGAAGAATCATCCACGCTATGCCTTTTCTTTGGTCTGGTCACTCAGAAATATAATATTATCTGTAAAGAAGCCAAAGCATAAGTATTATTTTCAGAACTCTTTCTCCACCTCAATCACTCCTCTGTAACACACAAACTTAACTGCTGTTAACTAATGGACTTTAGAAAAATTCCCGAAACATGAAGGAACTCCTGCTACGTTCATGAGCAGCACAGATGACAGGCACCAATGGAGCTAAACGCTGGGCTTCGGGTGTTGGTCAACAATTCAGACCCTGTCAGCAGAGGTGTGGACACAGTCGTCACTGCTGGGCAGGAACTCCCTACAGAAGAACCGGTCACAGACCTCCCAGTGCGCAGTGCGCAGAGGCCATGAGCGCAGGCAGCACAGCCTCACACGAGAGGCCCAGTGTTACACACGCTGGACGTACAGAGAGGACAGGGTCCCCCGTGCGGCCCTGTGAGCAAACACAGACTTCCTGACTGTAAGCAGGCTGCAACACTCACACAGAAGACATTCTGTTTTTAAATTTTAAAACACCTTGATTTTTATATACTCATTCTCGGGGAAAATTTTTACTAGTCCGTATTACAAAGAGAGCATTCTCATACAAGAACATCAGACACTGCACCTAAAATGTTGTCCCAGACAGAGTTAGTTCAGGACAAACAAAGGAAAAGTACCAGTGCTTCCTGTATAACTTGAAAAGATCTAGATACTTATAACTTAAGAATTATTTTTAAAGCGGCTATTACATGGTAGGATTTATGACTAGTCTTCTAAAAATAGAGTATTTTGGTACAGAATGCTTATTTCAGAAGAGATTATTAAAACAGACACCACAGTGTAAAACGGCCAGAGTGCCATCCACTGGTGGTTAGTTTAAGTTCTAGACATGGGTCCCTAGCAGGAAAAAAACATGACCTACAAAACCAAGCAACCAAATTTAAACCCTACTTCTTTCAATTCAAATGTCACTAAAGATCTATTCATTTTTACTACTAAATCTATGTTCATAGGTCAATTAACTCACCCAGGCTGTGAATATTAATGACAAGAAGAAAACAAAATGGCAAATAATCTAAACTGTTTCTATTGAGTAATTGCCTTTAGTTCAGAATAATTCACAGTCCAAAGTTTATCCACACTCTTGGTTTACAATGGAATATGAAAGTGTTAAATAGTTACATAATTGATAAAGATTTAAAATGTCAATTATTTTACTAGAAGTATGGTTTTGGGGATCCTGGGTAGCTCAGTTGGTTAAGCATCTGATTCTTGATCTCAGCTCAAGGTCTTGATCTCAGGATTGTGAGTTCAAGCCTCGCAAGTTCAAGCCTCCATGCCCAGTGTGGAGCCTACTTAAAAAAAAAAAAAACAAAGAAAGTTTGGTTTTCCACTGCTGAAATCATAGCTATAGTCTATGACGTCAAAACAAATTTGGGTTTTTAAAACTGTTATGTTTTGAAAGAGAGAGAGAATGCACATGCCTGTGCAAGCGGGGGAGGGACAGAGGGAGGAGGGAGAGAATCTTAAACAGGTTCCAAGCTCAGCGGGGAGCCCAACACATGTTTCAATCTCACAACCCTAAGATCATGACCTGAGCCAAAATCAAGAGTCGGACACTTAACTGACTGAGCCAGAAAAACTTCTGAACAGGTAGATATCTCTGGAGACATGGCCCAAGGAAGAACAGGGCATGCGGAAATGAAATACTGTCAAGACACCCAAGAATTATGAAAGCAAAATGATCAGAAAGGACCTCATCTAAGGTCGGATAATGAGGTAGAAAGATAACTATGTTGGTTTTCAAAGCCAATATACATGTTCAAAGAAACTAGTAAGAAAATATATATTTTGAGTATTATTTACAACAAATTAGAATTTATCAATATGGTAGAGTGGTTAAGACATGAATTCTGGAGCAAAGTAAAAGAGAAAGATAAAAGGAAAATCTATCAATTAAAAGAGAGTTAGGTTCTCAGAGTTCTAGCCTCCAAAATTATAAGAAAATAAATTTGTTGTTTAAAAAAATAAGAGACTCAAGATATGAGCCATGTAATATAGTGTATAGACTCATATTTATGAAGCAATCAAAAAAATAAACATTGTGATGTCTGGTAAAAATATTTAAATAACTTCTTAATATCATGTATGTTAATAGCACAGTAGTTAGGCTTTAAATAGGAATCTGTATCTTTCAGATATACCTACTGAAAATCTTTATGAATGAAATAATATAATGTCAGATTCACTTCAAAATAATCCAAGTGGAGGAAAAGTGGGCTGGGGGCATAGAAGAAATCATATTGGCCATCAGTTGGTAACTGTTGAAGCCAAATGACACATTTCCTTTTTGTATTTTCTATGTTTGTGCATGTTTGACATTTTCCATTATTTAAAAAAATAAATTTTTAAATGATGTCTAATTTTGGCATATCTCAGAAGTTCATAAACACTGAAACATTACTTCCTTTTGTTCCCATCTAGTTACTTAAAAAAGAGATTTCTCTATGTTTACATCCATAAAAACAAACAAAAGAACAGAATTAATGTTTAACAACTGTCTTATTTTAACAATTTTTCCACAAGGTTAAAAAAGAGAAACTATCTCCCTCATTTATGTATTTCTAATAAAATTTCAATTTTCATACTTATATATTAAAATTGCTTTAGTCAAATGTGTTCTAAAAACAACTATAGTGATAACCCAATCAAAAAATATATAACATTTAGAGCCTTAATATCACAGAATTTTGATATTTTAAAATTTCTATTTACATATGTTACAAACACAATAGAGTGAATAATAAAAAGTTCTGAATTGTATATGTTAAGATACATTTCTCAGGAGAAAATGGAAACACAAGTTCAGAGAACAAAAAAATAACAAAATTTCCAAATGCTTAAGAGCTTGTTCAATTTTTTAAGAAACTTAATGATGGGCATCAAACTGCTATGGTATTTAGATGCACTAATACATTTCAGAGTAACAATTTATTGAAAAAAATGTTCATATCAACTTAAATATGTCCAATAGGGCTATATCTTTTCAAGATGCTTGCACAATTTTCAAAACAGTTTGAAAACTCTGCTCTAGAAGATATCCTTTTTTTTTTTTAATGTTCTTATTTATACTTGAGAGAGAGTATGCGAGTAAGAGCAGGGGAGGGGCAGGGAGAGAGGACAGAGGACCCAAAGTGGGCTCTGCTGACAGCAGAGAGCCCAATGCAGGGCTGGAACTCACAAAGCATGAGACCATGACCCGAGCCAAAGTTAGATACTCAACCAACCGAGCCACCCAGGCGCCCCGGTATCTTCTTACTGTTCTTAAAGCTTTGTGTGTGCATGTTTCCTACAATTGTTTGCATTTTGTTTAATGAGAAAAACAGGAACTTAAAAATCATCATGTTCTGGGGTGCTGGCGTGGCTCAGTTGGTTGACGCATCCAACTTCGGCTTAGCTCATGATTTCACAGTTCATGAGTTTGCGGCCCACATTGGGCTCTGTGCTGACAGCTCAGAGTGTAGAGCCTGCTTCAGATTCTGTGTCTCCCTTTCTCTCTCTGTCCCTCCCCCGCTCACGTTCTGTCTCTCTCTCTCTCTCCCTTTCAAAAATAAACATTAAAAAACATTTTTTTAAATCATCATGTTCAGCACCGAGCAGGTTCTGAATAAACCTCCACAAATGTCTAAGGCCCTCACAGCTGTGTGACTCCCTTGCCACAAGCTTCTGCCCATTTAGGCCATGTCCTCAGACACTAAAGTTTTCTTACTTCAAACAGCAGGACCAACAGACACTACTCAAAAGTTACTTGTGAAATGAAACTGAGCAGAGAGAATCTTCTGAAGGAACCGTAGAAACCACAGCAAATCCCCAAGCCACACGCGCAATGCTCACAACGCGTTGACTGACCATCTCGGCATCTGTACACAGAGCCCCAGTTAAGGTTACTTACGTGAAGCGAAGCTTTTAAAGAAGGGAGGAGGGAGGAGGGAGGAGGGAGGAGGAAGGAGGGAGGAGGGAGGAGGGAGGAGGGGACAGCTGGTACAAGCTTCTTACCAGCTATGATCGTCGTTGCCTGTCGCCTCACATTGTTTTTATCTGTGTATTCACCATAGTCGACTTTCCCTTCCACATAGATGCGGGACCTGATAAAAATAAAATTTACACTGTTTAGTCCGGAGAGTCTAATCTGTCTGAAAAGAGGGAGTCAGGTAGGAGCAGGAACAAGTACACACTAAGGATGAATACAGAATCATGCATAACCTGATTTTTGCTACCGCAGCTCAAAGACCGAAATTAGGACTATGAAGAGTGCTAAACCAGAAAGTCCATGCAGACCTGACATCCCTAGATAAGAAGGACAACATTTCCTTTTTGTACTTTCTATGTTTGTGCATGTTTGACATTTTCCATAACTTAAAAAAAATCAATTTTTAAATGATGTCTAATTTTGGCATATCTCAGAAGTTCATAAACACTGAAACATTACTTCCTTTTGTTCCCATCTACTTACTTAAAAAAGAGATTTCTCTGTGTTTACATCCATAAAAACAAACAAAAGAACAGAATTAATGTTTAACAACTGTCTTATGTATGTAATCAATCTAAGCATTTCAAAAGGGAGCTGACCTAAAATTCTCAAAATATAAGACAACGGCCGTGAACGCGGCCGTAATAGCCCCCCTGTGCTGGGCTACCGACACCCCAGACCCTGCACTAAGGACTCCACGCAGATGCCAAGAGCAAGAACGTGCCGCGGGGATCGCTGGCCGTGGCGGCGTGGGAACTCCCAACAGCACGGGGTGCACCTGCTCACGTGGTACTCAGTATACTTTGCCGTCTCTCTTGACTCATCTGCTTCTGTCTACCTCTTATTTGGCCAAAATTATAAATTCTTAGCAGCGAAACCATGTTTTATACACCTCTGAATTAGACGCACACGGCGACACGCCATGCATGTAACACTACACTCTGAAGAATATCTCAAGGTAACACAGAGTAAGGAGGAGAATAAAGGAGTTGGGCATTCCCCGAGAACACCTGTTGCCAGTGTTTTAAACCACGCAATCTGTAAGATCCTTCTTCCCTCAACTTACCCCTTTTTCACATACTGATACGCCACATCTCTGAGGCCTGGTCGGAAGACTGATATTCTGTGCCATGTCGTCTTTTGACTGACATCACCTAAATCTCAAGCACAGAAAATGAGGTTACATATGCCAGCAGACAAAACAAATGCCAAAGGCAACATGCCCAGCAAAACCACTGTCACAATTTCGAAGAGAAAAGCACAGAATCAGAGATTCTTTCTAAGAGCGGCTCTTCTCCCATTAGATAGCGGAGAACAATGTCTATTTACTGCTGATACAGTTAAAAGCCCAGTCTGTATACTCACCCATTTGGTGTACTTCACTCTCCCCTGACCGCCACATCTCATTCGTTGCTAGAGAAAATATCGTGACTGGGTTTTTCCCTTCCACCTGTCTCATGACCGGGTCCTGACCCACTCGCCCAAGGAGCTGTACTCGGTTCAGAGCTGAAACAACGTGTAAATAAAAGGAGCTTGAGAGAAAGTTCCAGAAGAGGAACAGATGCAAATATTACTTCAATTTCCATCGCAGCATTGAGCAAAGCCCAAGTTCTACAAGTTCAGAAGGTAAGTTGAAGGGGCAAATGAGGCAATATAAGAGGGAAAAAAGAGGGTTGGCAAGAACGGAGAAAATATTCTCAGAGAAAGTAGCCCACAAACACACACTAAGCTCCTCATTTTACCTTAAATTCTTTGAAATAGCTTTCTCCCAAAACAAACAAACAAACAAACAAACCTGCGTGGTTAAAAAAACAAATTTGAGATCTGAAAATCTTTCTAAATACACGGGACTACTCTGTGGAAGATGAGCTTTCACAAAGTTTCACCCTCTCAGCCAGATAGCACAGGACCTTGGGAGACTTAGATAACCAGATAGGAGTCAAGGAGATTCTAGGAGGCCCCTGCAGCCTGATGGGGCAAGGCCAAGAGCAGAGAGGCCAACAGGAGCCAAAGGCATGCCGATGACCTGAGTATGACCCAACCAGTGCACCTCTCCTACAGCACGTTTAAGAACAGCTGCACATTGCTATAGACAGCATACTTTAAACTTGGAAGTTAGACACTACTTACATCTTTCAAGAACCAAGCTGCTAGATGCTTCAGACTCATGTCTTACAAACTGATGAAATACCTAAAGGGGAACAAATGAGTAAAATGGCTTTAGTTTGGGGGGAAAGGTAAACGCAAACAGAAGACCAGCTCACACTCAGTCACCATCTGGTCAGCAGCTCCTGTGGCATTCACACCCAGAACACGTGCCATTCACGTGTCCCCCCACCAGTGCCCAGAGGACCCTGAAAATGCTTGCACGCCGTCGATTACAGAAGCCCAAAGGTACACAGAGCCAGACGGCATGCCCAGGAAAGCTAATTTACAATCTTCTCCTGGTTCTTTCATGGTAAACCTCCTGATTGTGGTGTTTCCATGGCTGTGCATAAAAGGTAAAATCAAAAATATGCTGGAAAAATATATGCTTTTGATAGACCAAAGAGAAAAGTCTAAGACACATCTGATTCTCTGATAAAGTACAAAAATAGGAATATTCAGGTCAGTCTGTCAGAGGAAGGTAGTAACTGACACAGACTGGTAGCAGCAATCAATCATGTTACACCAATCACTACTGAAGACCAGCTACGTGCTTTACCTCTTACAAATTAATCCTCAGAATAAATGTATGAACTGTGTAAAATTATCACTACTTTGAAGATTCAAAAAAAAAATTTAGGGAGATTAAGTAACTTGCCCAAATCCTACAGGAATAAACTGGCAAGTCATGCCTAGAACCGAGGACGGGCCGACACCAAGGCTGTCACTGTTCCTGCCACCCTCTGCTGCCTCCTTAAAGACATTCTGTTCCAGGGCTACTGCCACAGTAGGAGCACAGGTCACCAGGCACATCGCTGATTCCAACATTCAGAGGGCTAACCATTACATCAGAGACACCGGTGTCTTATGGTAGCGCTGTTAATATGAAAAGCAGATGTCCACCAACTGAATGAACACCCATTCCTTTAATACTGTTGACTATAGAGTCCTATCACTGTGTTCTGGGGCCGCGGGTGGTTAAGAAATAAAGATGGAGCAATGACTCAAACTAGGACCTGTGTTATACTTCTAGAAATGTACCAATTTGGGGCACCTGGGTGGCTCAGTCGGTTGAGCATCTGGCTTCGGCTCAGGTCATGATCTCAAATTCATGGGTTCGAGCCCTATGTCAGGCTCTGTGCTGACAGCTAGTTCAGAGCCTGGAGCCTGTCTTCAGATTCTGTGTGTGTGTCTCTCTCTCTCAAAAATTAAAAAAAAAAAAAAAGAAAGAAATGTACCAATTGAAGTACTCGGATGAGCCAGAGGTCTTATAGAATAATATATCTTAGAGAACAGTATGTCTCATTTTGGGCATGCAAAAATTAAGACCTACTACAAAGCAGAAATAGGTAATAGAATTAACTTGGATAATTTTTAAAATTAAACTTTTCACTCTTTTACATCTGGCTTTAAAGATTTCTTAATACAGTAGTTATTAAGACATTTATCAACATTTCTGTTTCACATTTCAACACACTGTTAAAAGTATGTATAGGTTAAAGTGGGGATCAAAGAATATAGGGTCCAATCTATAGCAGACTGAGGGAGAGAAGAACAGGTTTCATAGAACAGGAACAGATTTCCTTAGTCTTCACAGGATGGGGAATAAAAGAGGTGTTATAAAGAATCTAAAAAGTTGGAGCCCAAATGTGGTTAAGTGGGGAAAATGGGTAGTCCCAGCTGGCTGAAGGCTGGCTAGAATGTCTGGAGAAATGGGAAGTCAGACTGGTAGAATGAGAAGGAACTGTGGACAGAGTACATCTGTGGTGATGTGACGTGAGCTGCACTTGTCAGTGTAGGGAGATGGGGGGTGGAATGCTGACAACAGGAGGTAGCTGGTCAAAGAAGGAAACTCATGCCTTATAGGGAAATGCTGGAAATGATCCTCATAGTCTCTAGATCACTGAAGACATTAAATGCTCCCTAAGTGATCTAAATGCATATTTTTAAAAATCATGACTCCCGTTATATACTAATGGGAATTTTTTATTGTTTTAGTGAACATTATTTATACAAGTAAAACCTGTCCCCAATTCTATCAAGTGGATGGGCTCAAAGGTCTTTTGCCTCTGCAGTCAAAAGACTGAAGACAGCTGATCACTACACTATGGTTGATAATAACTCATCTCAACACTAAGAAGGAAAAGTGATTACCTGTAATACAGGTCTCCGAAACATGGCTTCTATTTGCTTTTCTTACAGCCTAGTCTTTGGTCTTCCCCTGAAAAATAAAAAAATAAAAAAGAGGAAGAGAAAAAGAGAGAGAAAAAAATGGATCTTATAGCAAAAGCACAAATTCACTAATCCTAAATGCCTATCTGCATTCATAATTTGCATGCGGTCCCTCTTGTGATCATAAACATCAAGATCCCTGCATATTTTTAGGACTACCCCAATCCCCCAAACGCTTTTTGTCTTTTTTTAATTCCCCTTAGCTTCCTCTCCCTCCAACCCATACAGGAAATACTTTGATTTATTCCCATTTGCATTCCACTGTCTTCTCAAATTTCTTTAAATTGCAAGCCCCCTTAGGGCAGGGAGTTTTGTCTTATTTATTCACTGCCACATCCAATACTCCTAAAGTAGTTCCTAACACATAGTGAGGGCTCAGTATTAGAACGTCACCAAGGGACTTAAATCTGAAACTTGCTGCTGTAAAAATTATTGCCTCCAAACCCGTTAGCGAAGACCAAGGAGATCCCTGGCTCCTCGGCCCCACCGCCGGGATGGGAGAGCGCCCTCTCTCAATGGTGGTGCTCCCAACCAACAACGAAAAGGGACAAGGAGGGACAGAAAACCTTGAAGTCCTCCGCACGAGCGGTAAGAGAAAAACCAAGACACCGACACAGCACCACCTCCCTAACCACACAGAGCGGCACGCACACCTAGCGAAGAACTCGCGGCTCCCTCCTCCCTCACCTGACGTGCTAGCTCGAACTAGCTCCGAGATAGGCGACCACTTCCGGCTACCGAAGGGAGGCAAGTATCGCGAGAGGATTAGGAAAACGCAAATTCTGTGGTGTGCGTCTGTAGAAATGCTCCGGCTAGCGCCGCGGGAAGCGAGTCTCCTTAATGCGGTAGTTCCGGGAATTTTTTTTTCCTGGCGGGAGCGGAGAAGCAACGCCGCCGAGTGGTGAGTGGAGCTGATTTCAAGTTTCTAATGAAATGAAATTATTTGCCAAGCTTCCCATCTTGGACCAGGAGAGGGCGAGGTAGACGAAACAAAGGGTGGCTTGTCCCTGGGAAAGACTGGAAAGATCCAGGTCTGATAAAGCAGTAAGGAAACCAGAAAAGGATAATAGGACGGGAGCTGAGAGCGAAAACTTAAGGGGGTGCCCAAAAATTGGCCATCAAAATAATGTTTTAAGAGGACAAAACTAGTGCAAAAAATCTGTGATGAACAAAAAAGTCAAAATTTTAATTAAGCACAAGACCTGAGCCACATTGGTTCTGAGGCACGAGAAAAAAATGTGTGCACTGATACACGTTTTTACATATTTTTTTAAAAATCCCAGAACATTAAAGTTCTTGAAAAAATATGGAAAATTTGAAGAGTAGATATGTTAAAACTCACAATATTATTTAAAGTTTAAATATTTTACTTATACCAAAAACAGAAGTTACTGTAGCTTCACTTTCCTGACTTTAATAGAAGTAAATTGATCAATAATATTTACAAAATCTATTTCTTTGCTTATCTTTGAATTGCAGGAATTTTCATGTCTTACCATTTTTCTTGACCAAGTTGCAAACTTAGTTTTACTTAAACTACTGCTTACTGATCTTGTGGTTTTTTAAATTCTGATATTTTGTTCATTGTAGATTTTTTCATTAATTTTAACATTTTTTACATATTGCATTAAAGTATCCTTGATCTTGATTGCTGTGTTTCTTAGCACCCCTTAAATTTTGCCTCATTCGCTCTAAACTGCTTGGTGCTGCTTAGGTAAAGGTTATGGGGGCCCCACAGATTGTAGGACACAGGCCTCTCTTCTGCTGGTCCTGGTACCGTCCAGCTTCTAGAAAATGAAGGTAACCTCCAGATCATTCCAACAAGCAAATCGCCTTCTTGGGATCCCACTTAAAAGCCTCCATTGGCCATTTTTGTCCTTAGAGGAGAAAATATGAACTACTTCACATGGTTTCCAACGGACACCTGAACCCACTCCTAAAAGTCTGGCTTACTAGTTGGTATATTCTAGATGCTTGTCTCCCATTTTACCTTTTTACCATTTTAGTTCAATGTTTAGCTCCTGAAACAGCATGTTGTACTCCCTTTGGGCCTTGCACAGATATTGATCATCCTGTACCCCACCAGCTAGGTTACTATTGTCAGTGCCTTCCAATGATTTCCTGTTCAAGAATCTTTACATCTACTTGAATTGTTGAGTCAAATGAAAAGCTAAATTTATCCTTTCCTCCAAAGCCATTTTTTCCCTTCCAAGCTATTTGTTTATTTTAATGGTACCAGCATTCTCCCAGACTTGAACTTTGGAATCATCTTTAAAAGCTTCTCCCTGATCACCTACATACATTGGTCCATATCTACTCACTTAGCCTTGTAAGTTATTTCATTATCCCACTGACCTCTGCCTCTATCTATTTGCACATACTTTTTTTTAATAGTTTATTTTCAAATTGGTTTCTATAATACACCCAGTGCTTCTCCCCCACAAGTGCCCCCCCAACATGACCATCACCCTCTTCCCTCCCTCCCCCTCCCCCTTCAGTCCACGGTTCATTTTCAGTATTCAATAGTCTTTCATGATTTGTGTCCCTCACTCTCCCCAACTCTCTTTCCCCCTTCCTCTCCCTATGGTCCTCTGTTAGGTTTCTCCTGTTAGACCTATGAGTGCAAACATATAGTATCTGTCCTTCTCCGCCTGACTTATTTCACTTAGCATGACACCCTCAAGGTCCATCCACTTTCCTACAAATGGCCAGATTTCATTCTTTCTCATTGCTATGTAATACTCCATTGTGTATATATACCACATCTTCTTGATCCATTCATCAGGTGATGGACATTTAGGCTCTTTCCATGTTTTGGCTATTGTAGAAAGTGCCGCGATTAACATTGGTGTACATGTGCCCCTATGCATCAGCACTTTATCTTTTGGGTGAATCCGTAGCAGTGCTATTGCTGGGTCATAAGGGAGTTCTATGGATAGTTTTTTGAGGAGCCTCCACACTGTTTTCCAGAGCGGCTGCATCAGTTTACATTCCCACCAACAGTGCAGGAGGGTGCCCGTCTCTCCACATCCTCGCCAGCATCTACATTCTCTTGATTTGTTCATTTTAGCCACTCTGACCAGTGTGAGGTGGTATCTCAGTGTGGTTTTGATTTGAATTTCCCTGATGATGAGTGACGGTGAGCATCGTTTCATGTGCCTGTTGGCCATCTGGATGTCCTCTTTGGAGAAGTGTCTATTCAGCTCTTCTGCCCATTTCTTTGCTGGGTTATTCATTTTTCGTGTATGGCGTTTAGTGAGCTCCTTGTATATTTTGGATACTAGTCCTTCATCTGATATGCCATTTGCCACTATCTTTTCCCATTCTATCGGTTGCCTATTAGTTTTTTTTATTGTTTCCTTTGCAGTGCAGAAGTTTTTATCTTGATGAGACCCCAGTAGTTCATTTTTGTTCTTGATTCCCTTGCCTTTGGGGATGTGTTGAGTAGGAAATTGCTGCGATTGAGGTGAAGGAGGTTTTTTCCTGTTTTCTCCTCTAGGGTTTTGATGATTTCCTCTCTAACATTCAGCTCCTTTATCCATTTTGAGTTTATTTTTGTGTATGGTGTAAGAAAGTGGTCTAATTTCATTTTTCTACGTGTTGCTGTCCAGCTCTCCCAACACCACCTGTTGAAGAGGCTGTCTTTTTTCCATTGGACACTCTTTCCTGCTTTGTCAAAGATTAATTGGCCATATACTTGTGGGTCCAGTTCTAGGTTCTCTATTCTATTCCATTGGTCCATTTGTCTGTTTTTTGTTATTTGCACATACTTTTGAGTGAGGAGTATGAAAAAGGTTGTTTAAAACAAAAAAGCAGAAAGGGCACCTGGGTGGCTCAGTTGGTTAAGCATCCAGCTCCTAATTTGGGCTCAGGCCATGATCTCACATTTCATGAGTTTGAGCCCCGCATTGAGGCAGTATGCAGCCTGATTGGGATTCTCTCTCTCCCTATCTCTCTGTCCCTCTTCTGTGTACACTAGCATGCTCTCTCTCTCTCTCAAAATATATAAACTTTAAGTTTTTTTTAAATGTTTTTTATTTATTTTTGAGAGACAGAGAGAGGCATTGCAAGCAGGGGAGGGTCAGAGAGAGAGGGAGATACAGAATCAGAAGCAGGCTTCAGGCTCCGAGCTAGCTGTCAGCACAGAGCCCGACGTGGGGCCCGAACCCACGAACAGTGAGACCATGACCTGAGCCGAAGCCGGACGCTTAACTGACTGAGCCATCAAGGCACCCCAAAATAAATAAACTTTAAAAAGAAAAAAAGCAGAAAGAAGCACACTAATTGAAAACAGGCAGCCTTGGGCAAACTCCTCACTTTATAAATAACATCTCAATCTACATAAATAGCATGTTAAACTAATCTCAGTCCTCACACAGGATTTACCATACATGTGCTCCTTAGACTGTTGGAACAGTTGCAAGTGCTGCCACTTTCCTTTTTCTTGACAAGAAAAAACATTAAAATGTACAAAATACATAATCTTGTGGAAGAATGGAGGAAACAAGGATTTTCTTGTTTTCAACTAGATCCTCCTTTCCCAGAGCAAATCCTCCAGCGTTGCTTTGCTCTCACCGTCCTCAGTATCTGAAATATCCCTCTCCATACTTTAAAACTTTTCTACTCAAAGGCCTTATTTTGTTCTCCCGTTTCACTTTCTTTACACACTCAGTTTGTCTTGTGTTATAATTTAGATGACCGTGAAGGTGCCTTCTTTTCCCCATTGATTGTGAGCTCTAAGAGGACAGGGACCTTGTGAATATCTTATCAAAAATCATGCTTTAAATCAAGGAGAGGCTTTAAAAGAGTTCCAGTCAGAGGCCAGAACAAAGGAATAGGAAGAAAAAATAGAAAGAATACAGAAGGATATTCAAAGAAGCCTGAAATTAGAAAACTAAAAACAAACAACAAAAAAATCAGGTACCTGGAAGAATGGCTGAATGCATTTTTGTAATAAATAGAGATACCCCTTCAAGAATCTCCAATTTGTGTAACGGGAGACTTTTTATCACTCATCCAGGGACCCAGAAAGGGCCTCCTCAGTACTGAGAAGGATTGACAGATAGCACTGTGGCTTTAATCAGCTGCCATTACTGCTGGCAGTCGTGGAATAATTCAGGGCTCCGTCCTTTGCAAAGCTAGCTGAGAAAGAGAAGTGTCTATCGTAGATGCTCAGGTCCACAAAGTTATCTCTGGCCTTGCCTTTTTTCCTTCTAAATTAGAAAAAGTCTCAGCTATGAGCATCAAGAGGTAAAGATTAGGGCTGGCAATGCTTTATCACAGATAGGAAACTTTGGACAATACTGTTGCTGTAGAAAAACATTTTTTGGAAATTTTAATCAGGTTTTCACTTTGCTTCTAAATCAGTTTTTCTCTAGCCTCACATAACGGCTGGAAAATTACAGCTCTTCCTATCTAAACGGATTACTAGCATCTATTTTAAAGTGGCTCAAAAGCCATTTTAGCAACACTTGTGTTATTAGTTGTTATGGCTATGTTTTGTTGTTAAAATACTTTTAAAAATCAACCTGACAATTTTTATGTAATTCAGGATTGAAATTATGGTTCATATGGAGATAAAAAACAAAAAACTTCACCATTCAGGCTGAAATGCTGACCTTTATCTTCCTATGTTCATCTGTGTAGAGCTTTAAATAAACGGCTTCTATAAACTGATATGTATGTTAGAGCTTAGTGAAGTACAATAGTATTCCTTTAGCCATAAGTCTCAAGATTATCTGTTGGCAGTGTGGACGATATTATCTAGAGTAAAGCAGCATATTTGTAGCCTAAATATTTAACTTGTTTAATATAGGTGGTGCAATGATGTTAATATTTGATAGATAATTCGTTCCCGGGTTATCTTGTGATCTCTGTGCAGAAACAGAACTTCAGGGCTGAGGATGCACCTTCTTGCTGAGACAAGGGGTAAACTTTAACCTCCAACTGAACCGGAAGGGATTAAATCGCCATCCCAGTGAAGCCCCAGTCCCACTCCCACTCAGCAGTGTCTATGCAGCTACCTGTTGATTTAGTAGCTTTGTGCTCCTGTGGAAACCGCCCCCCTCACCCCCACCCTCACCCACAGAGAGAGAGGAAGAGGAAGCAGTAGTCTGTCATTAGGCCAGTCAGGTACTAACATGTGCTCTGAGGAACAGGGTAGAGAAGGGGTTGTAGACCTTGACAGTACTAGTTACCAATGCCTGAGAAGAAGTCTGGTCTATGCATCGCATATGCTTCATAATATTGTACAATATTCACAATAAATCACAAATTGTACTTGACCTCGCAATATACTGCAAGGGATATGGCTGGGGTCCAAGAAGCAAAAGATACATGAACTCCATTTTAAAACCTTGAATAAAGACAAGATTTTTTTAAATGGCAGTGAGCAATACAGAACGCTTTACGCCCCTTGACTGCATGGAAATAGTTGCTACTCCAAAATAGAACAAATTTCTATGATGGTTTATTCAATTTTTAAAAACTTCTTAATTTCCTTTTTTAAAATGGAAAGTAAAGAAGGATATAAGGCAGCGAAAAAGAAAAAAGCCTACAGACCATGCACAGGCTGCCTTCATTAATATGACACACTGGACGCTATCATCGCTTTATGACCAACATTATTTTATATCTCAGAGCCTGACCATTGTTAGCTTTGGGGCCACAAAGCTGGGCCTTGCAGCCAGGGCCTGTTACTACCAACCTGCTGATCCTGCTGAAATGATTTCCAACAGAAATGTTTCGCTCTTTGTTAATTACATGTCACAAAGAAGAGTGTTTCACCCATATTTGGCTTTGGACAAGATAAAAACCTTTATTTACATGTGTTCCATTCCTTTAAAAATATATACAGAGAAAAGAATGTGGATTAAAATATGATAAAATCATAGGAAACAAAGCCAAATTGTGATTAAAAAAACAAGGAGAAATTGGTGACCCCCAGAAAATCAAAGCCAGTCCTAACAGTTACAAGAAGGTCAGGGCAAACAGCTTGAAGGAGACCCACACTAAATTTTCCTTGAACCCTTTACCCAGCATTTTGTACCGTAAGTTAATAGCCAGTTCAGAAATTACGAGTTCTCTAGTCTTATTTCTACCTTCCTCACAGAATGATGAAGTCATTTATTTAATAAGTCTAATACCAGAGAAAGTGACAGTCTTCCTTCAAGAACAGAGCAGGAAAATCACTTGCTCAGCGTGGCTGAGAATTCTTTTAGGAATGCCATAATTCACCCTGAGAAGCATTGTTGAAGAACATGCACATTTTCTTATAAGCTGTTACCTCAGCTCAAAACAAAATTATACTCCTTTCTGTGTGCAGGGAGCATCCCTGTCCCTTGGGAGGCAGTCAGCTGCCACAGCCTTGTCGTCCACAGTTACTTCAGAGACACGTGCTTTCCCATTAGACATCAACCAGCCTGAGAGGTGAACAAACCATGGAGAGAGGTGGCCTTGGGAATACAACAGAGAAGAGAAATGGCTGCCCATCATTGTTCCTGGGACCATCACTAATCTAAGGCTTACTAGCTTTAGGATCTTGGCAGTGAATGCTAAATCATGAGTGGCTTTTGAAATCTTTGGGCATTCAAGTTGGTTAATCTTCTCATTTATAAGAGGAAGATTGACACAGTCATTATCTATTTCTGGAAACTATAAGGCAGAAGGAGCGCTGGTGTGAAGTGAATTCTCATGGGGAAGATTTCCCATGGGTGAAGCTGGAAGACTTTGCACTTTTTCCTCCCACCAGGCGTTTGGTACTTCTTGATCCTGTGGGAGTCCCAGAGCCCCCAGGGCTAGCACGCTCTTCTTGGGGGGAACAGGCCTGCTGAGCTTCTCTCAGTTCCCTGGCAATTAAAAGGGGAAAAAACCTATATTACTTGATCCTAAATTAAAGAGGATATTTATGATCAAAACCAACATATAGATTTTTCTTTTTTATTTCAGTATTTATAGAAACAAGCCTGAACTATGCACGGAATAGAAACTTAGCTCCTGTGATTATCTTTAAAAATAGCTTGCACACACGTGCTACAACACATGGAAGATTAGGTTTCTTTTTTTTTTTAATTTTTTTTAATGTTTATTTTTGAGAGAGAGAGAGAGAGAGAGACAGAGCATGAGTGGGGAAGAAACAGAAAGAGAGGGAGACACAGAATCCAAGGCAGGCCCCAGGCTCCGAGCTGTCAACACAGAGCCTGGTGTAGGGCTTAAACTCACAAACTGCAAGATGGTGACCTGAGCTGAATGAAGCTGGCACTCAACTGACTGAGCCACCCAGGCACCCCACATTAGGTTTCTTACATCCTACTGATTGGGGTATAAATGATGGTTAAAATTTTTAAAAATAAAAACCAGATAAAGACAACACTAAAAAAGGACTACAAGCCAGTATCTCTAACATAGATGCAAACATTCACAGTAAAATATTAGCAAAACAAATTCAACAATACATTTAAAAAATCATTCACCACAATCAAGTGATATTTATTCCTGGGTTGTAAGGGTGGTTCAGTATTTGCAAATCAACCAGTGAGGCATATCATATCAGTAAGAGAAAGGATAAGTATCCTTCCCGTAAATGCAGAAAAAGCACTTGACAAAGTACAACATCCATTCATGATAAAAATCCTCAATAAAATAAGTTAAGAAGAAACATATCTCAACATAATAAAGGCCATCAGTGAAAAACCACAGCTAACATCATTCTTAATGGGGAAAAACAGAGCTTTCCCCCTAAGATCAGGAACAAAACAAAGAGGTCCACTCTCGCCATTTTTATTTAATATAGTACAGGAAGTCCTACCCACAGCAATCAGACAACAAAAAGAAATAAAAGGAATCCAAACCATAAGGAAGAAGTAAAACTTTCCTATTTGCATATGACATGATACTTATATAGAAAACCTGAAGGACTCCACCAAAACAAACCAAAAACAAAACAAAACAAAAAAAAACTGCGAGAACTGATAAACGAAGTCAGTAAAGTCACACGATACAAAATCAATATGCAGAAATTTGTCGCATTTCTATACACCAACAATGAAGCAGCAAAAAAGAGAAATTAAAAAATTGATCCCATTTACAATTGCATCAAAACCATGATACCTAGGAATAAACCTAACCAAAGAGGTGAAAGATCTTTACTCTGAAAACTATAAAACACTGATGAACAAAATGGAAGACAACACAGAGGAATGGAAACACATTCCATGCTCATGGATTGGAAGAACAAATATTGTTAAATACTTCACATTTTTTCACATTTTTCACATTGTTTTATCTTTCACAGAACTAAAACAGAGAACCCTAAGATTTGTATGGAACCACAGAAGACCCCAAATAGCCAAAGCAACCTTGAAAAAGAAAAGCAAAGCTGGAAGCATCACAATTCCAAATTTCAAGTTATATTACAAAACTATAACAATTAAAACAGTATGGTACCAGCATAAAAATAGGCATGCAGGTCAATGGAATAGAATAGAAAATCCAGAAATAAACCCACAATTCTATAGTCAATTAATCTTCAACAAAGTAGGAGAGAATATCCAATGGGAAAAAGTATCTTCAACAAATGGTATTTGGGAAAACTGAACAGAACATGCAAAAGAATGAAACCGGACCACTTTCTTACACCATACACAAAAATAAATTCAGAATGGATTAAAGACCTAAATATGAGACCTAAAATCATAACAATCCTAGAAGAGAACACAAGCAGTAACTTCTTTGACATCGGCCATAGTGACTTCTTACCATATAGGTCTCCAGGGGCAAAGGAAACAAAAGCAAAGATAAACTATGGGACTTCATCACAATAAAAAGCATCTGCACAGTGAAGGAAAAAATCAACAAAACTGAAAGGCAACTTACTGACGGGAAAAGATATTTGCAAATTACATACCTGATAAAGGATTTAAATATTTCCAAAATATATAAAGATTAGGAATCAGCACCCAAAAAACCAAATAATCCCATTAAAAATGGGCAGAAGATGTGAACAGACATTTCTCCAAAGAAGACATCCAAATGGCTAACAGACTCATCATCAGGGAAATGCAAATCAAACCTACAATGAGACATCACCTTACACCTCCAGAATAACTAAAATCAAAAACACGTGAAACGCAAATGTTGGCAAGGATGTGGAGAAGAAGGAACTTTCTTGAACTGTTGGTGGGAATGCAAACTGGTGCAGCCGCTCTGGAACACAGTATGGAGGTTTCTTAAAAAGTTAAAAATAGAAGTGCCCTATGAGTCAGCAATTGCATTACTAGGTATTTACCCAAAGAATACAAGAACACTAATTCAAAGGGGTACTTGGCCTCTATGTTTATAGCAGCACTATATACAATAACCAAATTATGGAAGCAGCCCAAATATCCATCAATAGATGAATGAATAAAGGAGATGTGTTATATATACTGGAATATTTCTCAGGCATAAAAAAGAATGAAATCTTACCATTTGCAATGATATGGATGGAGCTCTATGGTATAATGCTAAGTGAAATTAGTCAGTCATAAAGAGACAAATACCATATGATTTCACTCGTGGAATTTAAGAAACACAACAAAGAAGCAAAGGGAAAAAAAGAGAGAGAGAGAAAGAGACAAACCAAGGAACAGACTCTTAAATATAGGGAACTGATAGTTATCAGGTGGTAGGGGAATGGGTTAAATAGATGATGGAGGTTAAGTAGTATGCTTGTCTGAATGAGCACAGGGTGATGTATGGAAGTATTCAATTACTTACATTGTACACCTGAAACTATTATATAACACTATAGGTTAACTAACTGGAATTGAAACAATTTTTTAAAGGAAAAGAAGAAATAAAACATAAAAAATAATTGTTAAATAAGGAAACAACCATATATGAAATTCAACAATATATGAAAGCTGCAAGGGTGTATGAAGCACAACCCAGGGGTCAAGGCTGGCCCACACCTGTTTGTTAGAACTCAGCCATGCCCATTTGTTTACATATTGTCTATGGCTGCTTTCACATGACTACAACAGAGCTGAGTCACTGCAACAAAGATAATATGGCCCACAAAGCATATAATATTTACTCTCTAGCTCTTTCCAGAAAAGTTGGCCAATCCTGGGTCTAGACAACTTCAAGAAGGCAGCTGCCTCATCTCTGTGGTAGGTCCCCATTACTGTGATGTCTAATGACAGTCACCTGTGCCTCCTCAGTTGGTTTCACAGAATGTGCATGCTACACTTACATACATAATACAAACATATGTGTGTATGTATATGTATGTATATTATAGGAATATAAATATTTTTATTTTGTTTATTAGATGGGAAAATAGGATCCAAAACTAGAGCAAAATAATGTCAAGTTGCTGATTAGGAAGAATCCCTGGGACGAGTCCCTGACTAAACGCTTGGTGTCTCCACAACTCATTGCCAAAAAATCATTTGGGGGACTTTTTAGTCTAATCATTTCAAGATGGATTGTATATCCAAAAGAAGTTGGACTTCTAAGTTTATTTTAAACAAGGACCGTTTTTCATTTTTTATATTTCCAGCAGTGCATAGTGTATGTAATAATCACTTAAAAATGCCTTTAGAACTCTTCAAACAGCAGTCCCTGACCTTTATACCAACCCCATCCTGTCTAATTAATTAATTCCCATTTGTTTAATGAAAGAATAGATTTACTAATGAATACATGCGTGAATACAAGCTTACATGAATACGTGATCAGACTGCTTTATTTGGATTGGAAAAATACCTCTTCTTCTAAACACGTACCAAGACAGCATGCCTACCTGCCCTTGAAATGTAATGGATTTCTTAAATGGGTCTCTTCCAACTTTAACTATAGGTATCTTTCACTGGATGATCATTCACCAGTTACCTGAACCCTGTTGTCACACAGAATCCCACTAAGGGTTCTTTGCTGGTTGTATTTCCTCATATTCCTCACTTTGCTTCCTTTGCATTAATGAGAATTTTCTCTCTCAAGGAGTCTAATCACAGAGTCTCCCAGCCCCATGCTACAAAGGGCTTCATGCTGCTAATATCTTTGTGAAGAGGAGCCTTTATATTCTAATGTTGGGTTCCACTTGAGTCCACAGAGAAGACACACCAGACCAATCGTATCACTGTAAATAGTACATAAATAGAGTCTTCCTAAACTCAAGCATCCAAAATCTATGTTTCCAGGAGTGCCTGTGAAACTCTTGATCTCAGAGTTGTGAGTTCAAGCCCCACATTGGGCCTAGAGCTTACTCAAAATAACCTCTACCTTTCCAGTGCGGCTGTCTTGAACTTTTCCAGGTTAAGCTGATGTTGGAGTTCTTCTGCTTTCCCAAGGGAGGGCCGGAGAACTCGACTTCTGGCCAGAGCTGCTGCAGAAGGTCTCTCCCTTGGGTCACGGTGGATCATGTTCTGTTGACATTGGACCAAACGGAAGTAAATAGAAGCTTCACTGCCTGGAGAATCTCCCCACCCAAGCCAGCTCCACCCCAACCTCTGCTGGGGAGCTTTGTGAAACTCTGCTTTTAACTTTGTGGGGGAAGAAAGAAGTGAAAACCAAGGATGGGAGCATCTTCCCTAGACTCTGGCATCAGTCATCCACACCTTCGACTTGCCTTTAAGTATCCTATGTTAGAGCTGGTTGGGTGCTTAACTAGTCTAATGCCTTAATTTAAAATGGAAGACACTGAGATCCTGAGATAATAAGTGGCTTGTTCAAGTTATTGACAGGACCAAGACTAAAACCCAGGTCACCCAACTCCTAGTTCAGTTTGCTTTCTACCACAACATACTCCTTTTCACTTAAAACTAAGGCTACCCCACCATGACAGTATTCCCATAGCATTCATCTTCAGGTAGAGGGTGTCTGTAACCTAAAATGGCTTAAATACAGTAGAAAATAGCTAATTATTTACAGCAGTTAGCAATGTTGTATAAAGGAGAAAACATTGAACCTTCCATTTGGGGACCAATGTTCAGAGCCAGCTCCTCCATTTACTAAGTAGCCTTGAGCAAATGACTTAACTTTGCAGAAACTCCTTTTCCATTTTTTGATATTTGGAAGAACAATATTCACCTACTGCAGTATTGTGAGAATTACATGAATTAACATACGTGTATTATTAGCACACTGAGCCAGCACAGAACTATTCAGTATGTATCAACTAAATCTAAGAGCAGTTTACACATGGAAATAGATGAGTAGGCTATGCACTAAAGTCCACTGTGAGCAAGGAAGAAGGACACTTTATAACTAAATTTCAAGTTTTCAGGCAAACTATGAAACTCAGATTTAATCCCCGAGAGTAGAGGTCTCTAAAGCTGTTTTAGGAATTCCAACCAATCCTGTTCTTTAAGCCATGAAGTAAATTTTAAGTATACATTTTGTTTTCCTAGTATAATTCTAAGTTTCTCAACAGTGTATTTTTTGTACCTCTGTTTCAACATAAGAGCTTCCTTTCCTTGTCCCCACACCTTCTCAGATACCACTGAGTTCAAGTAACAGATAAATTCCTGAACTGACATTATGCCTTTTTTCCAATAGTGCATATGATTGGTGGTGATGCCCATTATTCATCAATAAAGTAGCTTATGTCTTCTTCTATATACTCAAAATTCAAATTTTTTTCATAGTATCACCACTACCAATGACAATAGTTAAAACTCTAAAATAAGAGCAAAAAGACGAGGTTTGATTTTAGAGTTAATCCATTATCAAAGGTAAGAATACAAGTCCAGGAACTGCTCTGAGCCTTGGTTTCCTGAATTGCCTACCTTAACAGGGTTGTTGGGAAGGGTAGAAAAAAAATGTAACAGGATATTAAACTAGAATATAAAAGGCCTTATGATATCCTCTAAGTTTCCTGGAGAAGCTTTCAATCTATCCTAGGTCTTTTCTGGGCTTCGGGATCATGCTTCCCTTTTTCCTCCACCAATGGCACTACCAGCATCTCCTTTCCCCTTTCCCCACCTCCTTGCCATTACATTTTTTAAAAATAGACATTTCTATCTCCTCTTCATCTCATAAGAGATACCACCTTGAGTAGACAGCAAAATTCTTCTGAGAGCTCCTGCGGAATGACCGGAAGTTTGCCCTCACGGATATGATGCCACTTGGCACCGTTGGTGGGTAACGACTCTGCTCCTGCAGCGACTGCAATGGTTAATCCCAAGGCAAATATGTCTGCTTTGGGAAGATGCTGATAATCCTTCAAAACAGAAGACAGGAAAGCCAGTTAGTTTGCTAAGTCAATTGAGTCTAGACTTAAGACAACTGTTAAGAGAGATTCACTGAGTGGATAGGAGCTTAAACAGACACAATGGGCAAGGTCACGTCTGCTGTGGCTAGTGGTTTATTTCTAGAGAAGACAGAGGATATGGTGCAAATCCACCTGATTCGCACTGCCGTGCCCTGGAGAGTTTATCTTAGTGCCATTTTGTTCTGTCAGGCTCAAAGAGGCTCCAAGCAGAGCTGAGCTGGTCGCAGAAAAGATCATCCTGGAAGGAGTTAAATCCTTCCTAGCCCTGCCTCTGCAGACATCCTAGAAGGTAGACAATAAAAGGTCATTTCGCCAGAGCTGGTGGTGCTGTCAAAAGGATGATAGCCTGATAAAGGTGGGTTGAACCAATAAAGGCTTCCTTTCTACTAGGGAGTTCATTAATTTAGGAATTCTAAGAAAGACTAGAAACAGTAAAGGACCTTTATAAAGAACAGCAAAAATAGTGATTAATCCATGATTGAACCAGTTTTGCTCATGCTTTTTTTTTTTTTTAAATCTCTCTTATCCTTACTCTCAATTCTGAATAGGAAAAGAGATAATGTAAATTTTAATGATAAGTATATACATTTCATTTCTTGCTCTGCGAACCTTCATTTGAGAGTCAAAGGATTCAATGAATTATAAAACACCCTGCTTCCCTGATCTTTACCTCTTGTAAAATCTCATTAGCCAGGAAGCGACTATCTCCCTCCTCTACTTTCGGTTTACTTATTGATGTCACATGACCTAAGTCACCTAAGAAAAAGAAAGAAAGAAAGCCTTTTAAAAGCATGTCTTTAAACCTGGAATAAATGGGAGTCATCAGTATAAATTTTATAGGACGATAATACACAGGTCAGGGTTTAAGGCAGACTCACCAATTTTATACATCACATTGGCAGAGAGAAACCAATCAGCTTCATTTTCAATCTCTTCTGGGGCTACAGGAGAATTACTTTGCGTCTTATGACAAATGAAGATGTTGCCTAAATGAATACAGAATTGACGTAAGAAATGACTCCTAAGCTTTATTACCCCCAAAGAGTCTTTTCAGTATTTGACATTCTGGCCACCGCCCTTTCCTCCTCTTCTGAGTATGTGTAACAAGACTACAAAGGTTTCTTATCTTCCATGGAATTCTGAACAGCTCAGGAGTTAAGAATACCTATTTTAAGTGAAACTGACCTCAGACACACCCCATCCTCTGAAGAGACTGGTGGCCGCAAAGCAAAGAAAGAAGCGACCCCCCCCCCAAATGGTAACATTTCCCTGAGTTTTACATTATTGAGTACTGAAACCATTCATTTCTGTTCACTTTAGTTGGTGCTGAATTAGAAAGAATATATACAGCAGTAGTAAACACATTCAGGATGTAGCCAATGTTTTCATACTTTGGCTCTGCTACCTGGGAAGGAGTCTTTTCTCTCTCTCTGTCCCCTGGCCCTAGGGGGGAAATGGATAAAGATGTTTAACTAAAATTTTCAGGGAAACACATGAAAGAAAGTGATTTTGCCAGCAAACAGCATCTTCAACACTTAGTAGGTACCCAGGCACCAACTGTCACACACTGGGGAAAGAACTAAATCTGGCCAAAGGGGCAGGAGCAGAGGGGAGCCATACTGACTAGGTTTGATGTCCAAGTGCACCATGCCAGAGTTGTGGATGTACTTCAACCCAAGGGAAATCTGAAGAAGGATGTCCTTGAGTTTTGGCTCTTGGAAATGATTGCCAGACTTCATGTTTTCAGATATGGCAGCCTGCAAACTCCCACCTGGGAACGAACAACAGAGAGGAGCCCCCACAGAATGGAGAGAAGGTATGAATCTTAATAGATGGAAGCATGGTAAACATTCAATAAATTCCTCTTGAATAAGCTCAGTCCAGGATTATTGTCTAAATAACATAGTACTATCTGGCCCCTGTCTGTCTATACCACAGACATACTGGAAAGAATTACAGGACTTTTAAAGAAAAAGAACAAAATGACATACCCCAGGTATCCAGTATGTGGTTCCATTGCCTTGAGTATGCCCCAACTAACATGCTAAAAGTGCTACCTGATTATTAAGCAGAAGGCCAAATAGCCTCTATTGGTGTTGACGTTTAGTTCAGTGCCCAGCTAGTAATTATCGGCCACTAGTAACTTTAATGTAAAGGACTCCAAGTTTAACTTCAATATACACCTAAATCCTATTTGAGCCACAGAATTTGCTGTCATCAACTATAGACTCTTGATTTATCATTGTTATCAGTAGAAAATAGGACCCGGACTCATGCGACCCCTTGATCTTGTTTGCCCCTGTCCTAAGGTATCAGAATGCTTCTGAACCCTTTATTTCACTAATTTGCATTCATTGGCAGCCTCTTCAGTCAAATTAGAGAGTCCTGGGTCTCGCTGGCAGTTAGTGCTCACGTATGTGTCAGCCCTCACATATGTGTCAGAACAGCAGGATCTAAGATGCTAGTGGTATTTCCTAGTAAATCCATATTTTATAGAATCCTAGTTAATATTCAGTTTAAAGATTGATCTGTCATGTTAAAATAATTCAGTTCAGACAGAAGAAGAATTTCATCCCTTTTCATAAACACAAAGAGGGCTGGAGTAAAGGGTGCATCATTTTTTTCTAGGAATCTTCTTTAAAAGAGATTCTATGTTCTATAGATGACTGTAGATAGAAAGGAAGAATATGATGAAGCTTCTTAAAAACAAAGTCACCTCAGGTCTGTTTGCAGATGAAGTTGTAAGGTGTGGCAAGGAGTAGGAAGCCTGCCCCCAAGGCCCCGTGTCCACTGGAATTCACTTCCCTACTAGACTGGGTGGTCATCCGAGACCCCCATCTTATCCATCCTCACTTTCTCAAGGGCTCACATGCAATCTGCATATTCTGAACGGAAGGTCTATCCTGGCAACAGAGGGAAAGGAAAGACTGAGACAAGGGGCCCATAAAAGGCATGGAAAGAAAGAAGCACCCTAGGGGTACTTGGAATCCTTTAAGATGGTCTTCTAGATTATGAGCAGAGATGTTGCTGATTTTTGAAGAGCTATGGGTATTTAGGAAGGGTAAGTAGACCAGTACTACCAGCACTTTTAGTACTTAGAAGCCCTGCAGGTAATATTAAAGTTAGCCAAGCAATAATTGACAATAGTAAAAGTTACTGAAAAACATTTACGCAAAAGTGTTAGAATATCTTTATTTTGCTACAGCTAAAGCCCATGGTCTCCCTCTTATTGAGGAACATAATTAACTCTTCTTGGCCAAACAGTATTAAAGGAAGTTTTTATGGATAGACAGAGCATTACTGAATGCATTATAAACTTCATCCCTCCTAATCTCAGCAATCCTGGAGCCTGAACTCCATAACCCAAGACGCCACCTGGAGATGATGCTGTAACTGCCAGGGTTGTGCCCTAGGAGGCAGCGACCAGCTCCTGACAGCTCTTCTCAAACCATCTTTGTGAGATGAGTTGCCGAATTCTCTTCTTTAGATAAAATATACTTCCCCCACTTGGCAGAGGGAAAAAGGAAACTTAAGAAAAATAGATCTAGGTTTTTTTCTGTCTGCTTATGAGGCCTGACAGACACTAAAACAAATAGCAAATGGCTTCCAACACCAAAATGTAAACAGCAGACCAATAGGACATCCTATCCCTATATTTGTATTCTCAGAATCTTGGTTTTATATTGCTCTCTACAACACAAGCATATCTTCCTGCTGGTAAAGTTATTCCTTGTTTGGTGGGAAAATGTAACCGAAACATAGTGTTGCACAAATGGTGCAGACTTCTGGATGCCACATCGCTAGAATGAGGGGAGCATGCGCTGTAAAAGTTCAGTGACAGAAGGCGTCACGAGAAAATGCTGCCTCTAGGGAAAGTGTTAATCGCTCAGTGCTGAATTGTTTGGAATCCCGGTGGTTGTGCAATTGATCTACTGCTGGAAAGCCTGCAGATTTCAGAGGCTGATCCAGAGGTGACGTGTAGGGGATCTTGGCAAGGGTGAGGGCAGAGGAAGGAACATTTGATTGGTGTAGAGCTCAGGAGGGACAGTAGGGGAAATCAGTTAACTGCTGGTCTCTACTAGTTATGATGTAAATTATCTAAGTCATCTAATTTATCATCTGAGTCAAACCATAACTCTACATGTTCTAGCCCGACTGCTTTGACAGGCTGGGAGTACAGGGAAAAAGGGGGCAGGCATGAGGAGGAAGAGATGAGAAAGAGGGAGAGGTAGAGGACTGAGGGAGGAAGGAGTGTAAGGAATCAGGCACTGGCTACTCTGCTACCTTATAATACTTTGGCCTTAACTCTCCTTTATTTAGAGCCACAGGGCAAAGTCTGAACATGGATTATCCATAACTACAAACAAGACAAGTATAAGGCCATGCTTTATTTTCTGTGATCACTTCACATGTGAAAGCCATGTATGTGAATTACATTTGGATAAATCAGAATCACATTTTACTTGGCAAGTACGCAGTGAAGTTAGTGGACCACCATGGCAAACAGACCATGATTCCTCCGAATCTATCACATCTTTGAAATCTCCTGCCTGGAAACATCCAAAAACCCTCCATACACCTCTCACACTTGACTTTGCTGATCCTATTTTCTATTATAGGGTCATCTCAGTCCTTACTGTCCGCTAGGTCAGACCCATATCCCAACACCATGTTCTTTGCCTGCTAGCTATTCCTCTAATAGGGGTCTTCTCTCCTCTTCCTTAAACTCTGGTAATCCTTCTGCAAGGCATCTTTCAAGTCTTACCTCCTTTATGAGATTTTCTTGGGCTACTCTAATACAACTGTTACTGAGTTCTTACTCTGTATCAGGTATTGACACCGTGGGAGCATTTGACCTAGATTGTTCCTATTTTGAGAAATAGTAATATCTACTTATGAGATAGGAAGTATTACTATCTCTTTACTCAGCAGGATTGACTCCCCAGGGATCACCTAACTGGTGTGCAGCATACCTGGGTTTTAGCCCCACTTCTGCCTGACATTAAAGCCCAGGCCCATTCCACCACACTGTGCTGCCTCTTGCTCACATTTGTCTTTTCTGAATGCTTTTTATCCATAGCTGCACCATCTGGTTTTGCACCGAATTGTCTCATGCGTATGCATTGTAACCGAGCAAGTGGAACAAAGCTCCTGGAAGGACATATCTTATCTCACTTTATAGTATAGCTCACCCTAGAACCTAATAGAATGACATGCCTGTAAGAAGGTGTTCAAATGTTGCAAAGAACGAGAAGATGGACTTGTAACAGGACCCACCACTCCATCTTTTTCTTTTTGAGCATTTGAAATCTTTACAGTGCCCTAAATCCGGTTAAATTTGTTTTGTTTGACTTTCTTGGTTAACTTTTATGACTCGATATTATCTTTGTTAGTAGCTGAAAGTCATGAAAATAAAACCAATCTTGGGGGATGGGAAGGGGAAGAATAGGGAATCTCAGGTTACTGTAAGGAGGAATTAGGAAAAGAAGATTAGGAGAAGTTTCAACTTCTCGATCACAAGGAAAGGGTCCTTTTTTTTTTTTTTTATCCTAAAGAGCCTATTAGAAAGAAGGATTTAGGTGAGCTTATTAGAGGGAGAAAAAAAGAAGTTCACAGTTAAGACTACAAGGAAATCAGGTTCTAAGGAAACAATAAGGGAAATGCCAAAGCATTATTTTGCATCATACGTGTATCATTTTCTGTGTTTCTACTGTTTCATAATACTGTTTATTTAACCTACTTGTAGACAGTGTTGTCACTGTCCTCAAAAGTCAGGCTGCGCTTACAAACTCAGGGCTATCTGGTGGCTACTAAAATTACTCAAAGACTGTGCCATTAGAGAAACTTCAGCATGGGTGTTCATGTTGTGGGGGTCGGTTTGGGAGACGTGCCGTTATCCAGAATTACCATGGCCAGAATAAAGATCACCACTCGTAAAAGGACAGCAAGCTTCTATTTAATTTAGGAGCATTTTCCTGTTTTACCACTGAACACTTTGATGAAAAATATTTCTGAGAATAATATGTAACAGTACTGCTGTGTCATCCTCTTAATCACAAATTAAAAATGTGTTAGACCAAATGACTACATTTTGCGATTTAGGGAGCCCAGAAAAACAGTTTGGCCAGTTATTTGTATATGTACGGCCCTGAAAGACCTGCTAGAATAATCTGAAGTCACTGCATTTCATTCCCAGCACTCACCCCATGCCGTAACTCCGGTGAGAACACTAAACCTCAAAAGGTTATAAGCCCCCAATTCAGGAATCCATTTGAACATTGATCAAAAGTCGACTATATACATTTACCACCATTCCCCCAAAATGGTAAAGACTACCAATGGTAAAGCGGGGGATGCTTTACCATTCAAACCACCAGACTAGAAGTTTTCTCAGTATTGAGTAGAGTATGAGGGGATTAGTAGCTTCTATGTATCAGCCACACATCAGCTCTGAAAAAAATGTGGAATAGCATAAACCTGAAATTCCTTTTCAATGCAACTCCATGTCTCCAGCTCTCTGCTTCCAAGCAAAACCGTAGTACAAACCCTTTAGGTAGGACTGTAAGGCATAAGCTACAAGGGGGAAGCAAAGGTTTTTTTTTTTTCCTGAGGACCTAAAAGTTCCTCTCCCTCTCCACTGCTATTAGTCCACATACTTACCGTCGCAGTATTCATTCTGAATGATCATGTGGTCATCTTCTGCCCATGCAGAGTAGTAACGTACCACATGGGGGTGATGCCCAAGTACTGCATGAGCATAAACTTCACGCAAAGCCAAACTCCTAACAGAGAGAAAAGCATCAAGAAAAAAAAATGAATCAATATACAAATTTTTTAGAGACAAGGTATGAGGCATTATCTTTTTCAATGTTTATTTATTTTTAAGAGAGGGAGACAGACAGACAGACAGAGAGAGGAAGCAGGGGAGGGGCAGAGAGAGGGAGACACAGAATCCAAAGCAGGCTTCTTCCAGGCTCTGCACTGTGAGCACAGAGCTCAACAGGGGGCTTAAACCCACAAAGTGTGAAGATCACGACCTGAGCCGAAGTCGGATGTTTAACTGACTGAGCCACCCAATCACTCCGTGATATGAGGCATTATTAACAGTGGCAGAACTTTATTGAGTGCTCACTACTTGCTTACTATTTTACTTCATTTAATTTTCATAACTACTCAGTAAGATATAGTGGCAAAGATTAAGACTTTAGAAAGCTCAGTGACTGGCCCAAAGTCAAGATGGTGATAGTAGACCTAAGACCCGAAACTTGGTCATCCTGGTACCAAAATCCATGTTTTTTTTTTTCCATTGAACATGCCATACATAAAGAGGAGTTTTAGTTTGTTACTTTATTAATGGCAGACATTTTTCAATTCTTAATTTCACTGTATCACAATTTAAAAAGTATGTTGATGGGCTTAACAAGAGGGCCACCATAGATTGATGGAGGATACTGTGATGGGTCCTCTATCTCCTCTGTGAAGACCAGGCAGTCACTGGAGTCAATACCAGTATGACACAGTCACAGGGACTACAGTCTGGGGACTGTCATTCATATTCATTATGGAAAAGGAAATCCAACACAAAAAAGTAGAATGTAGTACTTAATGAATGTCAGTATAAAGATGAAAAATTCTAAGGTCCCTAATTTCAGATTTAGCAGATTGAGCATTACATCCCCACAGTTCATAAAAAAACATTGGCTGAATCTGAAAATAAGTGTTTTCCTTTTAAAAGAGGAACTATTGAACAATTAGTTCTGAGAACAAAATTAAATTTTTTCTTCATTTCTCCTCACTTGTGGTCTTCAAAACATTGATTTCAATAGTCATTATGAATTCAGTAATGAATTGATTATTAATACAAAGTGGAGATGACTGGTGAGTTAACATTAACTTCCTATTTGGCAGTATTTGTAATGAATGAAACAGGAAGAGAATCATTCCATAAAATGTATTCATTAAAGCAAAAGCAGGAAGACCAGTGGTAAAAGCCTCAAGAACAATGAAGAAACACAACATGATTGTTCCCAAATGATCATGGTATGTTTTAGGAAATAACTTATCTCAGACTTGGAAAATTCAGAAAAGCTATAAATGTGAGACCATATTCAATGGAGGTGTAGCAACGGGTATGTTTTTAATGTCAGTGCCATTTAAAATGTTCTGGGGTGCCTGGATGGCTCAGTCAGTTAAGTGTCCAATTCTTGGTTTCAACTCAGGTCGTGATCTCCTGGGGCTCTGTGCTGGCAACCTGGAGCCTGCTTAGGATTCTCTGTCTAGCCTCTCTCTTCCCTTCCTCTACTCATGCTGTCTCTGTCTATAAACAAACACACAAACAAAATGAAATATTTTAACAAGAAACAACTTTCCAAGTCCAAGTTTGTACTTCCAGTACATTTCAAAGGTACTTACTCATTTGATGATCCTGCAAAAGGTTTCATGGAACGTTTTATTGCATAAACACATCCATCCAGCCTCTTAATACACTTGTATACTGTACCAAATTCACCAACTCCAATTTTTTCTACCTCCAAAAATTCTTTTTCATAGCGGGAAGCCATGTTAGTTTCTCGTAGAACACATCTCTGAAATATTTTATTAAAAATTAAGATAATTCTTTTTAACATCTTATGAGCAATAAATTTAAGGCATATTCCTAAATTTCTCTAAGTTTTTAGAAAGACTTTCAAAGCAAATCTATTGGATTCTGTGTCACTATTTTTTTTTATAACATTTATTTACTTTTGAGACAGAGAGAGACAGAGCTCAAGCACGGGAGGGGCTGAAAGGGAAGGAGACACAGAATCTGAAGCAGGCTTCAGGCTCTGAGCAAGGTGTCAGCACAGGGCCTGACACAGGGCTCGAACTCACAAAAGTGTGAGATCATGACCTGAGCCAAAGCCGGAAGCTCAACCGACTGAGCCACCCAGGCACCCCTCTGTGTCAGTATTCACAGTAGCAAGACACTCCCAATTGCCAACTACCTCCTTTGTACTTTTTATAACCATCTGTACAACTCTATACTGGCATTTAAAAATTTTTTCTTCTTTTTAATTTCTTTTTGGGTTTTTAAAAACTTTTTTAAATTTACATCAAAGTTAGTTAACATATAGTGCGATAATGACTTCAGGAGTACATCCCAGTAATTCATCCCCTATGTATAACACCCAGTGCTCATCCCATCAAGTGTCTTCGTTTAAAAACATTTTTGGGGAGAGAGAGGGATGTAAAACTTGAGAGACTATTGAATGCTGAAAATGAACTGAGAGTTGAAGGGGAAGGGGTGGGGGGGAAAGAGGTGGTGGTGATGGTGGAGGGCACTTATGGGGAAGAGCACTGGGTGTTGTATGGAAAACAAGTTGACAATAAAATATTATGGAAAAAAATAAATAAAAACATTAAAAAAATAAATAAAACATGGCGACTCATAAAAAAAAATAAATAAATGAATTTCTTGTAGGCTAATAAGTTTGCCATATAATTGGATTAAAAATGAATACCAAATATACAATATCTATTTCTATGCTTATTTTCAAGCAAAACTCCCAAGATAAATCATACAAACATAATTAAAATATGCATTGAACAGAGTATACTGAAGGAAATGAAAATCTATTAGTTGTTAAGGATTTAAAGTGTTGTATAGCCCAGGAAAGGAAATTCCATATTGTCAATCATCTAACACAATGATAAAAAGGAAGTATGTATTGATATAACTTACTTGATAGCAGAAACTTTTCCCAAAGAGGAAATTTATTAAATCAAGTGGATAAGAAAGAGTCTTTGACAATCATGTGTGCCTCCTAACTCGGACAGCCAAATAAAACTTATACAAACATGGGCTAAGCAAGGTTTGGTCTAATTTAATTACTGTTAGTCTCATTTAGATGGAAGATGAGTAGATAATGATGGTATTATCATTGGCAAAAAAAAAAAAATGCCTGAAAAGTCCCAAATTAATAACTTGATTTTCTATTAATAAACAAGTCATATATGGGGGACCTGGGTGGAAAAAAAAATTTTTTTAACATTTATTTATTATTGAGAGACAGAGCAGAGGGGGGGAGACACAGAATCTGAAGCAGACTCCAGGCTCTGAGCTGTCAGCACAGAGCCCAACACAGGGCTTGAACTCACAAACCGCAAGATCATGACCTGAGCTGAAGTTGGATGCTTAACTGACTTGAGTCACCGAGGTGCCCCCCATCAAGGGTCCTCCTTAATGCCCCTTGCCCATTTAGCCCATACCCCACCCACAATCCCTCTACAACCCTCAGTTTGCTCTCTGTATTTGAGTCTCTTATGTTTTGTCTCCCTCCCTGTTTTTATATTACTTTTGCTTCCCTTTCCTTATGTTCATCTGTTTTGAATCTTAAATTCCACCTATGAGTGATATACTGGCATTTTTTAATAGGTTAAGCCTTTTTCTATGTTATTTCTTTTGTCTGGGATATTCCTCTTCTGAATATGTTTTTAGAGGTGACATGCCTGCTCATAGCAAGAGCTATTGTCCTCAGCTGAAAGAATGGCTGGGATGTGGGTAGAACATTTTAGGGGGGGGGGGCGCAGGGAGGAAGGACACCACCCTCTGACTCCTGTCTACTTGTCTCCCACTCTGGATGCTAAGGTTTTCATCTCAAGTTAAATAAGCTTATTTGTGTTCAATTCGCCTCCTCAAAAATCTTAGTCTGGAGAACAAAATTATCAAATTGATTATCTCAGCTTACCAGCCTAGGTATAGCTCAAGTATCGCTGTGACCTCAGCTTGTTGGCTAACTAGCAATGTCACCCATTGCCCAGCTAGCAAATAACCCTAGACACATCACTGAACTCCTTTATTCGGTTTCTCATCTAAAGTAAAGGGAGCATGATAGCAATTACTCCGGGTTCTTTTAAGTATCACAAGTGAAAACGTGCGTGTGTGCACGTGTGCGTAACTTCGTTCAAGGACAAACACACTGTAAATTCTCAGTAACGGGTAGCTAAGATGACAGAAATCTCCACAAATTTATATGACACTCAATCCAAACTGATTTCCACGAAGTCATTTCTCAATGTCCCCATTAGCAAGAATCTTTTCATCTAGCTTTGAGTTTAAGCCATCTTGACTCTTTCTACCTCTTCATTTCAACATCTGATACCAATCAGTGTTCGTTAGCGAGATCTAGAATTTTCACTGCCCTTGGCCAATCTCAAGCTCTGTTTTCTCCATGGCTGGAGTTTCCCACAGCTTTCTCTCCATTGCTTCGAATAGTAACAAATTTTGTAATAAAAAAAATAGTAATCATTTTTGCAAAATGATACCATAGAATCAGACACACCTAATTATCTCCCACAAGGAAGCCAAACTTCTGGTCAGAGGCCTCAAAGCCTTCTACCAATTGCTCGCCCACTACACCTTCCCAGCCTCATCTCAGAGACCAGAATAAGCCAGCTTACCGTCCATATCAGCCCCAAACCTCAAGCCCTCCCGCTTTTATATACTGAATATTGAACATAGGCATGTTGTCGTATTATAAACATCATAATGGCAATTTAAAATTCCACTGTGGATTGTAATTTATTTGGCCATTTTTTAATTATTGGACATTTAGTAGGGTTTTTGTTTTTTTGTGGATTTTTTTTGTTATTACAGTTAAGGCTGCAGTACATATCTCTGGTGATAATATTTATAGTATTAATTTCTTAGGCTAGGTTATCAAATGAGGGATGCTACAAAGATTGTGAACACTATTTAAAAATCAATGCGTACGGACACTTTTAAGAGCTAAAATTTTACATTTAAACTTTCAGCTTTATGTCATTTTTCTCTGTCCTGTTTTTCCATTTGGGGGCCTTAAATATCTTGAATTTTCCCTTCGCTTCTCTACCCCCACAAATATAGAATTTTCCCCCAAAATCAAAGATAGAAGCAGTGGCCATTAATTTAAAACTCTCCAAGGTAATGATTCAGCAATATGCAGGTCAGACACTGTCCGATAAAGTAATACCTAGCAAAGAATATAGGCCCTGATGAGAGTGCAGATAAATTCAGTTGCATGGCACATTTGTAAATCTACAAAGTTGGGGGTAGGGGGAGAGAGGGAGAGAGAGAGAGAGAGAGAGAGAGAGAGAGAGAAAGGCGATGGGACAAAGTGACCAAGTCATGACAGCGGGAACAGAGGACTGTGCTCACCTTGGCAGGCAGCCCTGGTTCTACATCGCCTTCCCCTGGACCAGCTTCCTCACTTAAAATAACAAAAAGAAGTGGTATCAGTGTAGGGTTAGCAATATAGAGCTTGGTACTCTACCAGGTTCTGGGGCTGTAAGAGTAAATAAGACCATTCCTTCTCCCCTTCAGTTTATATTTGGGGACAGGGATAAATAGAAAATTTCACTGTAAGACACTAGGAAAGAATAAGAACAAGACATTAAGGGATACTAGAGGCAGCACCCAAATTATGATTTCAAGAGTAAAAGCCTTTCCCAAAAGAGAATGAGTTTCTAAACGCAGTTTCCAAGAATGAGCAGAAATGGCTGAGGGACAGGAGTGGAGTTCTAGGAAAACAGAGCAGCACTGAACAGTGGATCTGAGAGTGCACAGAACACGGGGAACTTCCCACACTTCCCTGCCTCCCTTCCCTCCAACACCCATCTCACCGGAACCCAGCTTTGCATGAGGTTCACAGGCAGACAATCAGTGTAGCAGAATAAGCTCTCACACTGGCTAAGGGACTGTCAGTGACTTTACAGAAAGCTGAAGTCTCTGACAGACCTTCTCTTTGGCTTGAGCATTTGGGATCTCTAAGCAAGATTTCAGTTTCTACATCAGCCAGCTCTAGACTTTTCTTCTGCAGAAGTACAGGGTAGAAATGGCAAAAGGGGGATGACAGGACACTCATGGAAACAAACTGATGCTGGATCTTTGTGACTTAAGCTTAATACTACATTCCAATACTTCATAAAATCATAACACCACAATTAGGAAGGGAGAAAGGTACTCTTGCAGAAGCACTAAGAGCTGTTACTCGAGTGTCCCCACTTTCATTGCAGGAAATTCAAATTAATGGTCTTTTCTGGCTGCCGCAGGGAGAGGTGAATCCATTAGTCCTGATGGCTGCCACAGGGAGAGGTGAATCCATTAGTCCTGATGGCTAGCTGCAGGGAGAGGTGAATCCATTAGTCCTGATGGCTAGCCGCAGGGAGAGGTGAATCCATTAGTTCTGATGGTTTGCAAAGAATCCTCAAGAGCTAAATCCAGTTCTGGGTAACAAAAGCAGACCTGGTACTTGTGCTAAAGTCCTATTTACTTAAGATCCAGGAGATAGTATAGAGAGAACCTATTCTGGCCACAAAACTGATTAATAGAGTTGCTGATTCCAAAAGAAAAAACTCAACCTAATATTGAATGCTCTGCATACTTCACATCATTAGCTGTGCATTTATTTAGATGAATACATATGAACACAAATGACTGGCCCATTTTAGAGGCACTTCCATTCTGTATAAAAGCAGCATCAAAGAGACATGGTAAAGAAATGTCCCTGAGCAATCCACACAATCCTTATTGGACAATTTCTAGCACTCAGTGGCCTTGTGGAGCATGCGGTTGGGCTTTCCATTCTTGGCACCTCCAGAAGTGACACTATCTTTTTCTCACTAACCAATGTGTCATCACCTGCAGAGAAGACTCATATCTGAGTCACACAAGCTAGACTTGAAGCAGTGGTATTCTCCTTAAAGGGTGAGCTACACCTTCCCCACGGTTAGCTTTCTACTAACCAGAAGTGACCACCTGAATGCAATTCCATAGCTTATTCAATTTGCTAATACAAGTCAACAGTCTATTGCTTAGTCTTCCCTACACTTCAGAATGGGGATACTAGAACGTTTGTGGCAAAAGCAGGTCACAAACCAACATTAACATTTAGGAAGGAGGGGATGTGTGAACATGTTATCAACTGCATTCAAATAGAGTTCTCGTTCCTAATCTTACTTTCACACTCTCCCTTCTACTTGACCATAGTAAGATCAGTTCTCCAAAGTCAGAGGCACCAGCACACTTACAGATCTCCTCGGGTTTTCCTCTTGGCATTGGATTGAAGGAATTGTTTCCTATAGGACTCTGGAGTAAAGGGGTTAATATTGACCAGGGCTGATGAGGTCATCCCATCCACAAGGGGAACAGGTGTGAGCCTCAAATACTTAGAGCCTCGGGAGGGGTACTTCTCTGCTGAAGAGATCACCGACTGGCTCAGCAGACCCTGAATGAGGATGACAAAAAGGGAAAACAGAATGAGTTTAGTAAAAAAAAAAAAACAACTTCCATATCAGCTGATTAATACTTGAACCAAAGAATGTTATTATCAAAAGGGAATTAGAGGTTATGTGGTTCAGTGCAAACTAGCTGCATTGTAACTGGTCCTGTTATGAAAAATAAAGATTCTGGGTCTTCCTCTAGATATTCCAATTCAGGGAATCAACACAGGAGTCTGTACTTTTGTTAAGCTCCACTGCCTTTCCCTAGGCAATTCTGATGACCAACTATGAAAAATATCAACTCTACTTCTACTGCTAACATTTTAAAGGCTATATGCTCAAGCTTAGTCAAACAAAAAGGACTCTAAAAGACCTGGTCCTTCTCAGTGTATACTTTAACTATCCCTCCATCATTCATCCAAACATTCATCCTAGATGCTGAGGCACACATAGGTGAATATCCATCTCTTAAGGAATGCACAGAGGAGCCAAGATGGCGGAGAGGAAGGGAGCTCTGTAAACTTCCTCTGCCCCATCTATCAAACTGAGAAGGACATTACTCATCTGCAAGAGCGGAAGGAGAAAAATACAGATTCCAGAAAGAAGAGAACCTCAAAGATACCTGAGTGCATGAGTGCAAACTGGGGAGATTGGAAAACAGGCCAGACCGAGATGGGCAGGGGAGGTGGGAGCCCCAGCCTAACATGGGGCAAGCGCACAGAGCCCAAGAGACAAAGGGAAGAGACAGAGAAACTGAACACGCTCATAGTACTGTCTCTGGGGAAGAGGTAAAGAATACTTAACCATGCTTGGAGAGAGAAACTCACTCCATATATAACTGCTGGGTAGCCCGAATCCCAACCCCACCCAGGTGGTACAAGGGAAAGAACAGCTTCCAGTCCTGCGCCATCTCGGCGGGGAGTCAGTGGCAGCGGTGGCGCCAGGGGCACTCATTCAACCTCGGTTTTGGGAGTGGGAGCACACACCTCATTTCCACGGTGCATCTCGCCCCCAGCATTGGCCGCGCGAATCCTGAATCCCGGGTGCCAACAGGGAAAAAATAGCCCCCACACCTACACGATCCCAGCAGGGAGTTGGCGGCTGTGGAGACCTGGGCACGCGCTCAGGCTACAGGAGCTTCCAGCTCATTTCCGGCAGCACCCCTGCCTCAGGCAATAGTTGCACAAAGCCAAGAGAAACTCATTCCTCCCCCAACGTGATCGCAATCCCAGCTGGGGGTTGGGAATCTGCAGTTGTGTCTGTGACGGTGTGCACTTCACCTCCTGCTGTGCATCTCGCCTCCGGCTGTACACCTTGCCACAGGCGGGGGCAGCCGAAATCCCTGCCTGAACCAAGACAAACCTATTCCTCCCCCTAAGAAGCCAGCCACCAAAGCAAATACATCTCATCTGTGGTAGCGTAAAAGTGCATGAACTGGAACTTTGAACCAAGGTGGGCCTGGAAAATACAACTCGGCTCAACCGTGGCACAAGGAGATTCGACTCACTAGAGTGGCCTATAGTGCGTTGTTCGAGCGGAGCTTGGCCTGCCGCCATTCTACTCTCTGCAGACACCAAGGCGGAGCCTCTGAGAGCAGCCTCTGAGACCTACCACACCAAACCACGCCTATCCACGAGGGGGAGCTGCTGCTTTTTTTAAATAATTTTTTCTTCTTTTTTTGTACTTATTTTTTATTATTTATTACCTTTTTTTTTTTTACTTAAATTTAAAAAAAATTTTACTCCTCATTTTCCTTTCTCCTTTCTCCCTTTTTTTTTTTTTTTTACCTTCTTGCAATCCAGTTATATTCTCCTGTATCTCATCCTTACCTCTCCCCTCAACTGGTCATACACTTTTAGACTGTCCACTGTCCTTTGTTGTCTCTGAACCCCTTTATTTTTTTCTTCTTCTTCTCTTCTTTTTGTCTCTTTCCTCTCCATTTTCTTTCTTTTCTTTCCACCTTTTAATGTGTTTGTTTGTTTGGTTTATCTGTGCGTTTGTGTGCTGTTTTCTCTGTGTTTGTCTGTCTGTTTTTCTTCTTAGGGCTACACCAAGAAACAAGCCAAAGTGCACATGACGGTGAGTCCCAAATATTGCTGAGTAGGGAAATAAAATATTCAAAGGCACAACAAGAGAAACTGAGAGACACCATTAAAAGAATATTTCCTGAAACGACAGGCCCTGGACAATCAATAATCCTCCTTTAACAGAGAAATATTAACAGGTGCACAGTGCACAAAGAGCTTTCTAAAGGTGACAAGAGACATAAAACTAGCAAAATGACAAAACGAAGGAACTCTCCCCTGAAGAACCTCCAGGAGGAAGTCACAGCCACAGAACTGCTCAAGGCAGATCTAGACAACATACTGGATCAAGAATTTTAAAAACTTGTCATAAAATTAATCGCTGGGTTTGAGAAAAGCATCAAAGAATCAACTGAGACAATTACTAGGCACTTTGAAAATAGGTGTGATGAGTTAAAAAAGGCTATAGATGAGGTGAATAACAAACTGCAGGCAGCCACCTCAAGGATTGACTAGGCAGAGAGAAGAATAGGTGAATTAGAAGATATAGTTATAGCAAAAGAGGAAGCTGAAAAAAAGAGAGAGAAATTAATCCAGGAGCAGGAAAGGAGAATTCAAGACCTGAGTGATACAGTCAAACGGAACAACATCCGTATCATAGGAATTCCTGAAGAGGAAGATAGAGAAAGGTCCTGAAGGGATAGTAGACCAAATTATAACTGAGAATTTCCCAAATCTGGGAAAAGAAATAGACAAATTCAAGAGACACAAAGAACCCCCTTAAGACATAATTTGAATCGACCTTCAGCATGACATATCATAGTGAAACTGACGAAATATAAAGATAGAGAATTCTGAAAGCAGCTAGGGAGAAAAGGGCCCTCACGTACAAAGGGAAACCTATCAGAGTGGTTACAGACCTATCTAATGAAACTTGGCAGGCATCCCAGGAAGGAATGGCAGGAAATCTTCAATGTGATGAACAGAAAAAACATGCAGCCAAGAATCCTTTATCCAGCAAGCCTGTCATTCAAAATAGGAGAGATACAAGTGTTCCCAAATAAACAAAAACTGAGAGAATTCATGACCACCTCACGCCAGTCAACAGCTCATCAATCTTGCAGAAATATTCACTTTGTACAGGAAAGATTTCATAGACTGTATAAATATGGAAGAAGTTTCCAGTTCCACTTAAAATATAACACCAAAATGAGAAGAGTTACATAAAGTGGGGCAAAGAACTTGAAAAATAATTATCAGAGCTTTGTAGAGGCTATAATCAGCATACCAATAAGTAGGAAAATAAGAACTTGCCACTCCAAGTGGGGTACAGTAAGAAAACACAGGCCTACAACCTAATCAGAGCTAAACCAAAGGAGAGAGGTGACAGGCCAAAGAAAGAAATCTGATGAGACAGCAGACTGCCATTATGACCTAAGTCAGGAGCCAGAGGAACAGCTGTGTCATGGGTCTCCAAGAACAGAGCAGTAGACACAGGGCCATGATATAACCTCAAGATCACCATAGTGTGGGGCTCTTTCTAAAAGAATGCCGCTATTTGACAGTCTTTGCCCATGGCTTTCAGAGTAGAAGCAGAAGCTAGACTATAATGTGATTCACTATATAAAAATGTAATTCAAGAATATAAGAATACAAAGAATGAATATTAAAATTAGAAATCCAAAATGATAAAAGCAGAATTGAAGGAAACTACAGACCATACACAGTAAACCTAACCTTTTTTTTTAAGTGAAGAAAAAGGTCATTGCTGGAGTCAAGTTTTTACAAGAGTTTTACAAGAGTTTATGGGGTGAACAATCCCGGGGCTATTTTTGGACAAAGCTATCAATGATAAATGCACACTTTTCCTGTAAGTGTATTATAGAACCGAGGAGTACTTGCTCACAGGAAGTACGGCCGAGCTGTATTTCTCAGTTGTCTGTGTGACTCAGGCAATGAACATAGCATTACAGTAAATCAGTCCCTGAGAGGCAGGTTTTCTTTTATGATGCTGATGATGATATGGAAAGTAAAACATATCCATCACATATGAAACAGTGGGGCATCCACACCTAGAATGATGTGCATTCTGGTGGCCACACTTCAAGGACTACAAAAAAGAGCCTAGACAATTCCTGACAAAAGGAAAAGGATCCACATCAAGGCAGACAATATCAGAATTCCTAATCTGGAAATATGAAGGCCGATAGATTTTTTTGAGCTCCACTTACGGTACATAATACAATTATATTAACATGGATTTTTATTGCCAGCATAATAGAATTATGAGTAATTCTTGTGGAAATCCAAAAGAACTTAGTTTGGAACAAGGTTTATTAAAGGAAGTTCTGCCTAGAAGTAGGGCAGATTGGAAATTTCTGGAAAGATGTCCAGATTGAAAGTATAAATGTGTTCTAAGGAGTATAGCTAATTCTAGAAGTAACAGCTCTGTTACAGAGGATAGAGGGAAAGGGAAATTGAGGAATACCTCCCACCTTCAAGACACCACATCATAGTGTCTCAGGACTTAGAAAGACTTTAAAGGCCCAGTTGGTGCAATCTCTCCTCTGATGCCCAAATCCCTCCTACAGTGTTCCTACCAAGTGATCATCAACTTAGACACAGGGACCTACTGCCTCCTTAGGAAGCTCTTCTATTTTTAGGTAGTGTCTCTAGGAAGTCTTTATGGTGACCTGAGTTCACTTCATATGATTTCTAGTCCTATCCCTTGGGCAAGGCTGAACTAAGTCAATGCTCCTTTCCTTTGCATCCATGTCTTTAGTTATAACACCACTGATGATCTGTCCCCCCCCCCCCGATCCAAATGATATTCCTCAAAGCGTGCATTCTTCAGTAGCATTTCCAGTTTCTCTCCCAAGCTCTGTTCTTTTCCCGCTCCTCAAATCTTGTCCTTTCCAGAATTCCTAACTTGGACCACTTCTCTTCTTACTCTGGCACCCAGGCTACTTGAGCCTATCTGCATCCAAGGCTTCAACAACTTCCAAAATGCTAATGATATGCAAATTTAGATCTCCAATTTAGTTTGCTCTCCTGCACTCCAGACCCATTTATCCAATGATTTACAGGACATCTCTGCTTTCTCCAAACGTGTTCGTCCTCTAGCATCAACTATCTTGATTCAAGGTATGATCTATTCAGTCAAAGCAGAAGACTCACAGGACCCTAGACCTCTCCCTTTCCCTCAACTTTTCCATCAAGTTGATGAGAGAACAAAAGGCAAGCTAGGGTCTATTCAGACCAAGAAATTCATATAGCCCAGGAACAAGGGCATTGAAAAAAATGCACAGGACTGGCTTGTTAATAATGAGGGGAAAATCTTTACACCCAAAAATAACCAATGGACAGTAATATAGGGTTTACACCAGGCTACTCATTTGGGCAAAAATGCTTTAAAACACTGAATTAAAAATATATTTGATGGAATGAATTTAACAGCTACAATAAAACAAGTCTGCAAATCTGTGTACTTGTGCACAAGTGAATCTGGAAGGCGAAGTCCAAGCACCCTTCCCTTTCAAAACCAGTGGAAAGGCATGGAACATATTCAGGAGAGGACTGGCAGCTTAAGTTCACACAAATGCCTCCGTGCACAGGCTAGCTGTTCCTACTAGGGTTTGTTAAGATTTTCACTGAATGGATCGAGGCCTTTCCATGTAAAACTGAAAGAGTCACAAAAGTCACCAAAGTTTTGTAGCAAGAAATTATTGCTAGATTTTTCCCTTCCACAATCCCTCCAAAGCGACAATGGTCCTTCTTTTACTGCACAAATAACTCAACAAATAACACAAGGTTTAAAAATTAAATGTTTTCTACATTCAGCCCGGCTTCCACAATCCTCTAGAAAAATAGAGAAAGCGCATCATACTTTAAAATGACACCTTGCTAAACTTAGTCTAGAGACCCAGGAAAACTGGGATATTCTCTTACCAATAGGACATCTCAAGATGAGGACAGCTCTAATACAACCTCTAGGACTCAGCCCTTTGAGTTGTTGTATAGAAGACCATTTCTTACAGTGGACCAGTTATTGGGTGAATATTCTAATATTTTATTATTCACTCAAGGCTGGTTTAATTCATAAGTTACTTAATGAATATTAAGTATTCATGATATTAAGTATTCACTGATCACATGCTCCTGAAACCTGATTTAACTATAACTGGAAGTCCATCTCATGTAAGCCCCAGAGATGTGATTTACTTAAAATATTGGAAATCTAATACATCAGGGGCCTTATATCCAAAATGGAAAGGTCCAAGGGCCCCCTGGGGAACTTGGTTGAGTGTCTGACTCCTGATTTCAGCTCAGGTCATGATCTCACGATTTGTGAGCTCGAACCCCGTGTCAGGCTCTGTGCTGACAGTGTAGAGCCTGATTGGGATTCTCTGTCTCCCTCTCTCTCTGCCCTTCCCCTTCCCATGTTCATGCACAGACACATGTGCTTGTTCTCTCTATCTCTCTCTCAAAATAAATAAATAAACTTATTTTTAAAAATAGAAAGGTCTGTAATGGGTCATATTATGTAGTCCCACTGCAGCAAAATTAGAGGGACACTCTTCCTGGGCTCATATCTAGAATAAAATCTGTACCTCCTTCACAGAAAACCGATGAACAAACTGGCGTGCCTTCTCCCTCTCATGAGCCTGTGGAAGATCCCAGGCTCCTCTTCAAATGACAATGAAGATCTTCCTTACCAACCACAGAGATACTTCTTTGCTGTCCACACTGGACCCAGCTGCCTCTGCCTTCCGTAACTTCTCTCTCTGTTCCCCAACTGAACACTGTTGGCCCATTGGTAGGGATGTCACTATGCCCCTGTTCAGCAGGAAGAAGCTACAAAGAGGAGACCTTCTGCCTCCAACAATCTTAAAGATTTAAGGGTCAGATTGTTCAGGAGAGAACTCGATGAGAAAACAAAAAGCTGAGAACAAAACATGAGCTGACATCCCACAAGTCTCCCCTTCCCCCCACTTAAGGTGGGATATAGAACATTCCTCAGGCACTAGTAACTGCCTAAGAACAAAGGCAAAGGAAAAACAAATGGTCAGTTAATAAGATCACAGTCATGTAGGACATGAAACTCCACTGTAGTCTGTAAGTGTCTCAATGATTTGCAAGAATAACACAGTAATAAATCTCCAGGAGCCTATAGACTCCTAGATGACGTTTCTGGAGCCCTGGAATCCTCCATAGGATGGAAAAACATATATATATATATAATCAGTCACTCCTCATAATGACTATGCAGATCTTTCTGCCCACGGGTCCTGGCCCCATGCTGTAATAAAGACATCTTTCTGCATTATACAAGGTCTTAAAAATTCTTTCTTGACCATGGAGCTCGACAATCCCACATCAAAGTCACTTACCAAATCCTAAACAGCTCTCCATTTCTCACTGTCCACCACTGACCTAATCCAGGCCTTTCTCCTTTGTCAACCAATTTGTTATGAACACTGCTCTGCCTCAAGGTCTCTCCCACAACATGCCAACCTTCACATGGAGGTCAAAAAGTTTTTCAAAAAGACCTCTGATAAAAACCATTTGATAACTGCCTGAAAGCTTTCAATATAAAATCTTGGGGGTACCTGAGTGGCTCAGTTATTTAAGCATCCAACTTTGGCTCAGATCATGATCTCCCAGTTCAGGAGTTCGAGCCCCAAATCAAGCTTCATGCTGACAGCGGAGAGCTTGGAGCCTGCTTTGAATTCTGTGTCTCCCTCTCTCTCAGCACCTCCCACGCTTGCACTCTTTGTCTCTCTGTCTCACTCTCAAAAATAAAGGTAAATTTTTTTTTTTTTAAAAAGGTAAAATCTTGATCTAGCTCCTGGGTACCTACTCTGGCCTCACTGCCTGCACCCTCTCACGCACAGGCCCCTGTCACTGAGTAACATGCAATTTCTAGGTGTGGCATGATCTTTTCCCTCTCAACTCAGTAGATGCTCTTCCCTCAACTTCAAGTTCTCATTCCCTTCTTCTTTACCTGGCTCATACCAACTCCTCCTTGAAACTGCTCTCAGAAAAGTCATTCCTGATCTTGAGACTTAATTCCCAATCCTTTTTCAGCATGCCTGATCCGAACCTTATTGTTTCAGTTGCTTATCTGTATTCATTTTATGGGCACTTTTTGATGCGGTGAATGGTGTGCCAGCAGAAGGTCTGATATCAACGTGCTTGGTTTTAAGTGAATGAATGAAATATACATACCGTGTCCCATAGTCTTTCCTGTGTAGTCTTGCTCAGAGCCATGTCCTTTCAGCCCACTCTCCACCTAATTTACATACATCAAAACCACTCTGAAAGCACTTGTCATATAGCGTCTATACACACGTCCCCCACTATCTCTCTGCTGATTGTAAGCACGTTGAGGGCAGAAACTATGTCTTGTGCCCCTTGCCCACACTGGCTTCTCAAAAAAAAAAAAAAGGTGTTGGACCATTGAAAAACCCACAGTGGACACCTAAGCATATTAAAGCAGTCTGTCTACAATACAGACACGAGGCGTAGTACTTCCTGGTAGACGTGGTGCGCATACTCAGCAGAAACTAGAGAGACCCGCTGACAGTAACTGTGCTACAATCAGAAGCGCAGATGTTCTGATGGCCTTAAGTACCTCAGGCTGAGCCAGCAGAAAGCAGAACCAAAACCACTGCTGAGGCTCACGCACCATAGCGCTAGTCCGTCAGCGGTCACCCCGCCCCAACCCCGGTTTTAATGACGTGTAGATATAACAGGAGCATAATCACAGCAAGAATAAAGGACGAAGCTAACTACCTGAGACCTTTGCCTATTTGCCCTCCCCAGCTTATAAAGAAGTATCAACAAGTTACCTCTTTGCCCCCACAGAAGAGCCTATCTCTCATTAGTCCGAGGAGAGGGGAGGACTTCCTTCTGGAAAGAGCAGCAGCAAAGATACGTGACTATGTTCCAACAGTGAGTGTGAACATTCTTTTATTAGGAAATATTAGTAAATAATTACATAAAAGTAGAGCCGGTTGGCGTAATGGAAAGAACAGTAGTAGACTATGACCGAAAGATCAGGTTTCTATTCCTGCCTCTGCCATGGACGGCAGTTGATCTCTTGAAACCTTAACCTCCTTTGCAGAATGCACATAGGGCTCTAGACCTTAACATTACGTCCAGTTCCTGCCTGGGATGCTCTGTCTGCCTCTCTGCCCCTCCTTCCTCTCATGCACTCCTGCACGTGCGCCTCACCCTCTCTTTCTCAGAATAAACACTTCTAAAAAATAGTCCTTTGGTTCCAATGTTCTTTAACTAGGAAGTTTTTCCCTACCAAGATTTATTTGTGGCCTACACCCAATAGTTGCTGACATCAATGTTGTGAGAAGACAGCTAGCACGGCATTTAGTTCTGTTTTCTGCGAACGTTGAACTCTACTTCATTCTCACCAATAAATAGGTCATCTGCCAGATACACACAAACACATCCTTCGTCCCCATCAGCGGAACCAAAGGCACACAGATCTTGGGGACTTGGGTCCGCTTTCCCCCACAACTTACTTACTTTGGGAGTGAAGGGGCTCTCGCAATGCGGCGGCTTGCTCCTGCCATCGGGTGGGGCTGGTGTCCTGGGACATTTGTGAGAGTGTGACACAGGAGTCCTCAGACCCTGTTCTGGACTCGTGTCTTTCTCCTGAAATGTGCCGACATCACAGACGCTGTTAATGGAAGGTCTGGGGGTTGTGCACTTTGCCTCTGACGCCTGAACTTGAGACTTGTCTGGGGTTTGGCTCTGGGCCCCTCTGCTCTCTTGTGCCGCCTTCTCCCCTTCGTGCTCACCCTCTTCTTCGCAGTAGGAAAAGTTTAACTTTTGCTTTAATTCCTTGTCAATACTGCCGTCATCCATCTCAGCCCGAGAGCTTTACAGCACAGGCAGGGAGGCCTCTCAGGAGGGAGCACTAGAGAGCTGTAGAAGTAAGGAGGAGAAAAGAATGTCAGCTGGCAAATCCCCCAATTTTAGCCAGCCTTTCCTTCTGCCCACTACCGGCCACAAAGAGGCGCACCTCCCTTAAGTACCACACATCTGAAAGACCTCAGCCTCTCCTTATTTCCATTCTGATTAAAGAAAGCTCCAGTGTCTCTTAGAGCAATTAAGTCCAATTTATGGAGAGAGCCCTTCTGGGTATCCCACATCGTCTCCTTGGCCCCATGTGCTACAAAATACTGGCGAGATAGCTGGATTCCTTTAATTTAGCACGGCTTTAAAAATACCCATTAGCCAATTCGGGAACAAGCTTGTTATTGGAAAGAAAAGATTTTCACTCTTTTCCACCTACTGTTTAGAAATACCAGGCTCTCCTTTCTCCCCCACCCACCACCCAGTGGCTACCCGCAGTTAATTGGAACTCAGCATCACCAGGATATCATAATCATCCTTAAGTGGTCTCCTAACTTATCGTGGCTGGAGTTCATCTCCCTACCGGAGAGATACCTTAGATTTTTGCTGGGCACACCTGCCCTGATTCAGGCATCTCACATCCTCCACCCGCCCCCAGGTATCAGCAGTTAAAACTTTTCAGGAATAGGACAAAATTTTTTAATGTTTATTTATTTTTGATAGAGAGAGCGTGAGCAGGGGAGGGGCAGAGAGAGAGGGAGACACAGAATCTGAAGCAGGCTCCAGGCTCTGCGCTGTCAGCACAGAACCCAATGTGGGGCTCAAACCCATGGATCGTGAGATCATTCCCTGAGCTGAAGTTGGATGTTTAACCTACCGAGCCACCTAGGCACCCCAGGACAAATCTTTAAACTGACAAAAAAAAAAAAAAAAAGCCTAGAAAAGATCAGTGACACATAGAAGCAGGTATGTAGTTCTTGAAAATGGCAATTACTTTGAGCCCAAATACCATTTTGTATAAAAAAATTTTTTTTACTGTCTAACCTACATCATTTAATTTCTTTCTCAGAGAGGTCCCCATGGGAAGAGTAAAAAACCCTTTGAGGAGCGCCTGGGTGGCTCACTCAGTTAAGCAACCGACTTATGCTCGGGGTCATGATCTCGCAGTTGGCAAGTTCGAGCCCCACATGGGACTCTGTGCTGACAGCTCAGACCCTGAGCCTGCTTCAGATTCTCTGTCTCCCTCTCTCTCTGCCCCTCCCTCGCTCATGCTCTGCCTCTCACAAAAATAAATAAAAAACATTTTAAAAAATTAAAAAAACTCTTTGAAGAATAAAAAAGCCATGAATATCACTTTAAGGAGAAACTATGTGAAAGGTAATCCAGGAAAAAGGAAAATGATATCCATGAGCCCTGCCATAACTTCAGGAGAGACTCTGGAAGTCCTGGACACGTGGAATTATTTACACGTTAAATGTGGGCCCAAAGAGAGCGGTGCTGAGGATAGTTTGATCTCGACCGAAACAAATTTAATTTCTCTTCTCTCACAGCCTTCGGTTATTCATCGCCCATCGCCTCTCTTCCATTTCCTCTCTCTTTATCCCTCCACGCCTTTCTCCTCTCTCGGCCTTTCCCAAGTCTGACCCAAACCCACGAGGATGTTAATCCAAGTGAAACCAACTGGGAGGATGTGAAAGTAGTTTTGCAGCTAAAAGCCTTTTGCTGCTCCAGCTTTTTCTAAGTGTGCACACAGCCCGGACCTTTGCCCTTCCCTAGCCCGCCCCACCCACGCAAACCTTCCCAAGTCATTCCCGAGGGCAAATAATACTGCCCGTAGCACACAGAAGCTCATGGCTCCCCATCTCAGGGTTTCGCCATCCCAGAGGGGCCAGAGACACTGCTGTCACCAACGAGGAAAGGAGGACTCAGGTTATAAGGAAAGAAATTGGTATTAACTGAGATTCTGGATGGAGGAGTGAGTTTCTTGTTCACAGATCGGCAGACCATGTGATATCTTGGTGTTGACCAGTGTTCCCGCCTCAGGCCTCGCCCAGTCACTCTGGCCTGGCCAGGCCATCTGGGAGCCGGCTCTGCTCTGAAGCAGGATAGGACTCGCCCAAAGCGCTCTGAGTGTATCACAGACCTGCAGGCAGGTCACGGGGGGGGGGGGGGGCTGTTTTATGGGATGTTAACTAGTTAGACCACCTCGTACTTTACTATCACCACCTCGCCCTTTCCCCTCGGCATTGCTAGAATTCTCACCCTTATTTCTGGCCGCTAGGGTAATTATCTAGGGAGGGAGCTGTGCTGTCACTATGACGGGTTTGGGCTCCATGTCATCAGCTGTGACCTTGTTAGAAACTGGCGCCATTCACCCGTCACCATCACATATAGTCACTCGGGCAAATGATTGTGCTAAGGTTTCAGAATAAGAAAGGCATAATAACAAGGACAAAAATGATCCTCCCAATTTGGAAAGTAGAACAGTGAGAAGTGGGCAATTGCTGACCGTGATGGCCCAGAGCCTGACTATTTGGGGTGTCATGCTTTACTCTTACTCTTTGTTCTCAGTTTCTGCACTTGATAAACAATGCCGTCTTTGCTTCACTGCATGTTAATGCCCTAGGCAGCAATCCCAGAAAAAAACCTTCACATCATGAGATGAGGTGTCAAAGGGGGACCCCTGGTAATCTGTGGCAAGAGGGGAATGCCTGACACCTAGTGGGAGTTCCTGAAATTGTTTTTGAATAGACTGTACTTGGGAAAGTAAAATTAACATATCTCAGTTTGATTTAAAGTACTCAGTGTTTGGGGCACGTGAGTGGCTCCATTGGTTGAGTGTCTGACTCTCAATTTCAGCTCAGGTCACGATCTTACGATTTGTGAGTTCAAACCCCATGTGGGGCTCTGTGATGATGGTGCAGGGCCTGCTTCAAATTCTCTCTCTCCTTCTCTCTCTGCCCCTCCCCTCCTCTCTCTCTCTCTCTCAAAATAAATGAATAAACTTAAAAAATAAATAAACAGGGGCTCGTGGGTGGCTCAGTTGGTTAAGGGTCTGACCTTGGCTCAGGTCATGATCTTGAGATTTATGAGTTTGAGCCCTGCATTGGGATTTCTGCTGATGGTACAGAGCCTGCTTTGGATCCTCTCTCTCTCTCTCTCTCTCTCTCTCTCTCTCTCTCTCTGCCATCCCCCAGCTTGCTCTTGCTCTCTGTTTCAAAAATGAATAAACATTTTTTAAAAAAGAAAAAAAAACTATTAATAAATAAAATACTCAATGTTTTACTTTTTAAAAGTTTGAAGATTTTTCTTACTATATCAGGGGTTGCTGCACTAGAGGAAAGCAGTGTTCCCTGGGGGGTAAGATGTAAAAGGAAGAAGCCAACTTTGCACCTCAGGGCTAAGATCCCTAACTGACCGAACCTTGGTGACCAAACATGGTGCTGAGGTCTTTGGAACACCCACGGGAAAGTCTGTCCGTTCAAATTGATTTCAAAGAGGTGGAAAATGATATTCACCTTTGGGGTAGCCTGCTCCTTTGCAGAAGTAAAGCCAAGGCCGTGGAGAACAAGAGATTTGTTTGAGAGTCTGTGGCTTCAAGGAAGGATATGCTGGCCTCATTGTTCCCTCAGGAGGGAGAACCGTAAAAAAAAAATGCACGAGCAAGCCAAAGGGAAGCCTTCAGCACATTATTTATTGAAGACTGAACTAAGTCTGAGTCATTCCGGACTCTGAAAAAACACTGGTGCTGGGTTATGGTCTATTCAATGAGTCTGCCCCATCGGAAACCATCGGGAGGTCTGGTTTCCCAAGCAAGAAAGGGAGATTTTTACCATGAGGCTTTCTGGAAAGCTGGCAGCTCCAGGACAGGAAGTGAAGACCTGAGGAGGGCTAAGGCTGAAAACCACTTTCCAGGCCTCCAGCCTGTTAGGCCTGGGCTCTGAAGGCTGGAGGCAAACCCGAGGGAACTCCAGGGAGCTAGAGGGGAAAGTTGGCCTTTATCACCGGAATGCACCCTGTGAGGCAACAGCGCCACAATCCTAGGGCCTGTGGGGCTTGTCGACTCAGGGAGGAATTCTCTCCAACTCGCTGAGGAAACCAGGAGACTAGACGGTATCTCAGAGGTCCCCGCCCGCTTCAGCCTCTTGGCCTTTTTGACCTTGTCTTGCTCAGTCTCTCATTACAGCTGGAAGTGTTGCTTCATCCCTGAAGGGGAAAGCATGCAGATCTTGCCTTACCATCTCTCTGCTCCCAGGGCTGGGCTCAAGAAGTTGCTAGTAACTTGGTCAAACATTCCCAGCCACTTCTTCAGGCTTCTTAACTTTTTTTTAAATGTTTATTTATTTTTAAGACAGAGTGCGAGCAGGGGAGGAGCAGAGAGGGAGACACAGAATCTGAAGCAGGCTCCAGGCTCTGAGCTGTCAGCACAGAATACAATGCGGGGCTCGAACCCACGGACCATAAGATCATGACCTGAGCCAAAGTCGGAGGCTTAACCAACTGAGCCACCCAGGTGCCCCAATCATGCTTCTGATGCAATTACAAGATCCCCACACTGAGGTCTTACCTTCCTAAAACAAAACAAAGCAAATATTTGATGATTTGGGGGGAAATGTGATCAGGAAGAATTAAAGCTCTTCCATAGAAGGTGACCCCCAGAAAATCCAAAGACAGAACCTGCAGAGATGGCAGTGTCTGAGTTGGGGAGAAGGGGTGCAGGAGGGTTGGAGGAGAAGGAAATTGCTCTCACTCTATGTGCCATGTGCAATTTGATTATTTAATCTTTGTCATGGAGATTTACTTATTAGAATGTTAAAGTAATATCTAAAAATTAGATATTAGGGCGCCTAGGTGTCTCAGTCAGTTAAGCGTCCCACTCTTGATTTCAACTCAGGTCATGATCCCAGGGTCCTGGGATCAAGCCCACATCGGGCTCCATGCTGGGTGTGTAGCCTACGTGGAATTCCCTCTCTCCCTCCCTTTCTGCCCCTCCCCCATTCACAAACTCTGTCTCTAAAGTAAATAAATAAATAAAATTTAAATGAAAATAATATATGTATATATTTTAAACTGGTCCATCAAGTGCTTCAATCACTCTGCCCACCCCTCTGCGTCTCCTGACCTCTGAACGCTGCAGGTCCCTGGGCTCAGTCTTGCCTGCTTTCTTCTCTGTGCACACTCACTTCTTGGAACAGCACGCAGCCCACGGCTGTAAGCCCTCTGCGACCCAGTGACCCACGAGTGTACACCTGCACCACGTACCTCTCTCCTGAACCTCGGCTCTGCAGCTGCCGAATCCAGCCTTCCTCTGGGTGTCCAATAGGGCATCTGTGTCTTAACATGGCCAAACCCACACTCCCGGTCTTGACACCAAACCTGCTCCTCCCACATCTTTCTCCCCTTGGAAACAGGCTGAGCAACTGTAATCACTGACTGCTCTCTCTGCACCCCTGCGTCCAGTCCAGGAGAAATCCCTTCAGTTCCCGGGCCTCCTACTGGAAGCCCCTGCTTTCCAGCTGGCCTCACAGCTGGCCTCATTTCAGTCTGTTCTGCAACAGTAGTCAAGGGGTCCTTCTGCAAGGGTCCTGCACTCACATCCCCAGGGCCTCCCATCTCACTGAGACTACGGAGCCAGCCCCTGCTCGGAGGGAGGCCCAAGGGGCCAGAGGACCCGCCCCACAGCCTGTCTGGCTCCAGACTGTTCCTCCAGACATCAAAATCTTTCCCCACGTGTCTCACTCAGCCCCTGGCTTCCTCCGGGGCTTATCTGTCAGAGACAGATGTCAACTTCCTTGACAACCCACGGAGTTCCCACCATCTACTCTCTGACTCTCTTAACCTGCTTCACACTGCTTCACACTTATCACTACGTCATATTTATACATCTAATGGTGCATTTTACTTTGGTTTTTTAGTGATTCATTTTTAACATTGTGTCTCCCCATCTGACCCCTAATAGAATCTAAATGCCATCGGCACAGGAGTTTAACTCTCGCCGGATGTCTCCAGTCACCCGGAACAGGGTGTGACACACAGCAGGTGCTCCGAATCAAGGTACGGCCCCCGCAGTCTATGTATCCCCCTGGTGGGCACTGGGGCAGAATGAATACCTTTCATGAAGTTTCAGATTTTAGGTTTCCAACTATATTGCAAATCCCAGAGGCCTAAAAGGGAGGAATGTGTTGGTTTTAAATAACTTAGTAATTTTGACTATTCATTTTATTAATCCCTAACCACTTCTGCCTCACCCGGAGACCAGCTTTCAGCCTGGGTCAGACCAGCGCGTGCCTGCAGCACAGGTGATCTGAAGGAAACAGCGCAGGCGGGGCTGACGTATAGCTAATATGGCCTAATGTATGCAGTAGATGTTAGGGAGGCAGGAGTCTGGAACAGATCAGCTTCCCCGTGGCATCCTTGGATTCCCTGAGGTCTGGGTCCTCAGGACGGGTGGGACTTAAGTTCACAGGACAGATAAGGGTACAGATATTCCTTGGACCATTAGGAAGATTATTTTTTTCAAGCTGTTTAATCACATTCTTCATTTCACCCTGTTACACCTCAGCTCGTCCCACAGTCTGGATCTTGTCTGGACCACTAATATTTGCCCTGGTCAATGAAAGATGCAGTTTGGTCATGGAGATAGTGTAACCTGCTCCTTCCCTGGATGGATGACGATTCCTCCAAGAGAGAATAGAATGGCTTGGTTATATAAGGATATTGGTTCTTCTCCAGTAAATATGTAATTCTTGGGCAGTTTGAATGAAAAAGCTCATAGGGTTATTTTTAACTGGATAAAATTATTTTAAATAATTTTCACATGGGAAAATAATTGTCAAAGAAATAGCTGAAGATATTTTTAAGGGTAGAGAACACTACCTCTCCAAAAAACTTAAAACTTATGAAACTTGTAAGAATAGTCACATCAATGGTGAAGAATACATAAATTAGTAAATAGCAGGAAGTTAATATTGTAATTTCAAGGGGAATTATAAATCATAGGAATTGAAAGAATTATTCAATAAGTGATGTAGCAATTATTGATTACCTATTCAAGAAAAATTTTAGACTTTCACTTCATATCACATATCAACATAACCATGGCTTAGATGAAGAAATCAAAAGTGGAAAACCAACATATAAATAACTAAAAGAATGAAAGTGAATATTGATAAAATTTCTGGGTGGGGACCAACTTTCTAAATGTCCAAGCAACATAAGAAATCACAAAAAGAACTGATATATTTGACAACATAAGACTTAGAACTTCTAAATTTCATAAAGCAATTAAGCAGTATTGAAGTCTTACAATAAATTGTAAATAATATTAACAAAAATTATGCCAGACAAAAGATTAATATTATTACTGTATAAAAAACTCGTGTAAATTGATTACAAGAGCATGAAGACCCCAGAAGTGAGGAAAAGGCATATGAACAGACAAGACACCAAAGAGGAACCACAAATCACCAATATATATTTTGAGAACATGATTAGATTCAGTCACAAAATGTTAACTTAAAAACAAAATGCCAAGGGGCACCTGGGTGGCTCAGGCCATGAACTTATGGTTTGTGAGTTGGAACCCCACCTTGGGCTCTATACTGACTGTATGGAGCCTGCTTGGGATTCTCTCTCTCCCTCTTTGCCTCCCACCCTCTCAAAATAAACAAACTTTTAAAAGTGCCACATTCGTCTGACAAATTGGCAAAAAGTACTTTAAATGGCACTAATTGCGACAAAAATGAAATGGATACCCTTATACACCCATGAACGAACAATTTGGCAGGATTATCAAGAACCTTAAAAACACAAACACATTTTAACCCAATATTGCCGCCTCTGGCAATCTGTCATACATAAGTCAACAACCAGAAAAGCTGACTGTACCTACCCAGACCCTGTCCTTCTATATTTCATTTCTTACCTGATATCTGCCAGGCTATCAGCCAGATGAGAAGAGTATTTGCTTTTCTAACAGCTGCTCCAGTACTGTGTGCAGAGCTGGACATATAATAGGTAGTGTTAGTTCAGATTGAAATTTCGCCAACACTTTAGGCACGAAGAAAAGGGGAAGGGCTTGATTGTCCAACAAGGAGAAAAAGGTTAAGTAAATTTTCAAACATACATACAATGGGAACCATTAAAGTGATGCATACAAATGTTGCTGATAGGATAGGAAAATATTCATGGTCTGATGTTAAGGGGAAAAACTGACATATGGTATGATTTCAACAGAAACATGGAACACTTTTCATTATATCATGTATTTTAAGATACAGCATTATTTTTACAGGCCACTAAGAATTTTAAAATGCCTCCGATGAGAGGTTGAGTATCACACCCTATATACACCTGTGGCAAAGAAACCTCCCACACGGACAGGACCAGGCAGGGAAACTTGGTCTCTGGTCATTGGCTGGAGGGAAGAAAAACACGTCACCCAAGAATTTGCACTATAAGCCGGTGTTTGCGCTACCTTGCATTTTGAATTTACACTACCAGCGCGGTCCAAAGGACCTCAAGCAGAGGACTTAACTCAAAGTAGTCTCCGGTTAGCAGTGCCTCCAGATGGCTGACAAAAGTAAACATAAATCTCTTCTGTGAGAACTCCATCTCAGCGGGGCTGGCGGTCACCATAGCAATGCCAGCAAGTGAGAAGCTGCACCCCAGAACTAGCGAAATAAGACAGGCAAAATCTTAACAGCGGCCAACCCAGTGGTGAGATTATAGATCAAAATCACTTTATATACTGTATTTTATATACATTACATGTTTTATATCTTATAGATATATAATGTAGATATGTTCAGTATTTGGGAAAGTAAAATAATTTTATTTTAAGATTTAGATATATGGCATTCTGGGGGAACTCATTTAAAACATAACATCAACTGGGGCACCTGGGTGGCTCAGTCAGTTGAGCGTCTGACTTTGGTTCAGGGCATGATCTTGCGGTTTCTGGGTTCGAGCCACACGTCGGGCTCTGTGCTGACAGCTCAGAGCCGGTAGCCTCTTGGAATTGTGTCTCCTTCTCTCTCTGCCCCTCCTCTGCTTGCACTTGCTCGCTCGCTCTCTCTCAAAAATAAATATAAAATAATTTTTTTTAATATAACATCATCCTAGGGCCCCTGAATGTGACTGCCCTTCATTTCTTCTTGCCCTTCACTCTCCTTTCCCACCATAGCTGTTCTAATAGCTAAATTTAATTAATTTCCTTTGCTATCATTTCGTGAAATGCAGTAGCTACAGAGAAGATAAATCCGATGGTCAGATGTAGAGCCCTTTCAGACTGTGAATGTGTGTTAAGAGGTCTGTCATCACCATCATTAGCATTTTTGAGCACGTGTTATGTGCAAGATACTAAGTTAAGCCTGGCAGGAGAAGGCAGTTGTACGAGGTGTTAAGTCTCTACTTTTATTCACCTGCTTAGTTGACAAATGCTTGTTGTGCACCTGTTAGGCAAGGCACTAGGAACCTGCAGATAGGCACGGTGGCTGGTGAACTAGGACACATACATCAGTGAAGTGGGGGAAAGGTTCTAGGTTTAAGGTTGTGCACCTGTTACGCAAGGCACTAGGAACCTGCAAGTAGACAAGGTGGGTGGTGAAGTAGGACACAGATAAATGAAGTGGGGGAAAGGTTCTAGTTTCGAGGTTCGGACATTTTAGTCTTCTGTTTACATAGCAAATTATGTATAGAATATATATGAGTATATATGGGATGGAGATGAGTTTCTTGGTACATACACAACTTGAAGGTATTAAACTAGGGGGTTCACACAAAAGACCAGGAAAAAGAAATCCCTTAGAGGAGAAAGAGAAAAGTCAGAACTAAAGCTGATGGCTTTGGAAATTGAGGATTTTCTATGAAGCCCACTTTTATATTTAGAAATAATATTTTGAATGCCTCAACTCGGGTATATCTAGTAGCTAAGTAGCCAGAGGAGGTGGGAATAAGAAATAGGAATAGACGTTAAAATAAGAAAAAATGCGGAGAGGAGAGACTTGTTCAGATGCTAGATTCCCCCAAGGTTCAGGAAGGCCCAGCAGTTGTCCTGCTCTCGGAAGGACCCAGTGGATTTACACACCGGGTGTCACTCAGGGGTGTTGATGAAGAAGCATGTCCTGGGTGCCAGAGATACAGTAAGGATACGATCTAACTCCTCTTCCCAAGGAGACAATAAATGACTGCCCAGGGCTGCTGCTTCCAAGCCAAAATCTATGACATAATCGTAAGCTATTTATGCAGCATTTAGCCTACAGAAGGGAGATGGCTTTCATCATTTGTATATTTAGCTCAACCCCCCTTCCCAGCCCAAGGGCAAGCAAATGACCATCCACCACCTTCTGTGGAGATTTAGTCACCGAAATGGATGACCCCAGGCAGGGTCCGGTGAAGGCCCGGGCCAGGCATTATCCAGCTTGTTCAAGGGCACAGCAGACTGGGTTCTGCACACGCAACTGCCTCAGGCCGGACACCCAAGCCCACAGCTCCGGGAGGCCAGGCCACATCCAAAGTCCAAAGAACACCAGGGCGGCCAAGGCTGCCTCGGCCGGGCGCTGGCTTTAGCCACTCTTGCAGGGTTATGTAATACATTTCTGTCATGGTCCATATGACCAGGGACATTACAAAAAAAAAAAAAAAAAAAAAGAAAAGAAAGAAAAAAATGATGGCGTAAAAACTTCACGGTGGTACAGTTATCCGACGGGCTCCTAGGTGAGAAGGCACCTCGCCCCGGCACAGGTGGACGGACCCAGGTGGATGCGCGTCCATGCCGCCAGACGTTTCCTGGGCACGGGCACACACATGCATCCGTGAATCCCAGCCAGGCACGCAGTCGGGCGAAGCCGGGGAGGACGCCTTCCCCGGCCGGATCGGAGCGCGGGCGCCCACGGGAGCGCGGCGGGCGGGGCGGCGCGGGGCAGGTGCGGCCTCGGGCGGCGCGGCGGCCCGGCCCGGCGAGGGGAGTGCCCGCAGCCCGCCCCTGCGCCCGCCCCTCGCCGCCCGCGGCTCCTCCTCGCTTCGCCATGGTGGAGCGGGGAGACGCGGCGCCGCTGCTGCGCTGGGCCGAGGGCCCCGCCGTCTCCCCGCCGCAGGCCCCGGAGCCGCAGGCCGGAGGCCGGGGCTGGGGCAGCGGCGGGGGCGGCCGGCCGGCCGCGGAGCCGCCCGGGCGGCGGGGGCCCGAGGAGCTAGGCGCCTCCGAGGTGCTGCTGCAGCCCGGGCGCCTGGAGCTGGGCGACGTGGAGGAGGACCAGGTGGTGGCCGTGTTCGTGGTCACCTTCGACCCCCGCTCGGGTGAGAGCCGCTCCGGGGGGGCGGGGGAGAGGGTCGCCCGCCCCGGGGCTTCGTGGGCTGCGGGGGAGGGGCTCGCTGCGCGCGCACCCGCACACCTGCACCCCCACCCCGGCGCCCCGCTCCCTCGGAGAGGGCAGAGTGCCCCCGCGAGGG